>JAIUZE010046431.1:0-97032 GCA_022085475.1 Heliosperma pusillum
AGAGCCCAAGTCTAGTAACAAGTCTAGACATGTACTTAGGAAATATCATGTAATTAGAGATTACGTGGACATAAAGGAAATTGACATTTGTAAGGTTGGGACAGATGACAACATTGATGATCCTTTAACCAAGCCTTTATCAAAGGCTAAGCATGATGGTCATGTCGTCACAATGGGATTGAGACGTGTGCCAGAATTCCTTTAGATTATGTAATATGTAATAATTGAATGTTGTATTAATTATTTCATATATGATAATGGCATTCATTGTTCGAGTTTTTTTTTAAACTCTTTTATTTAGTTTGACTAAATTTAATACTTTGTTTATCCGAATAGATTGTTGGACCCTATTTCAAGTAATAGGACGAAACTTAGTATTTTGTCCCTAGTCACTCAATGAGGTTACGTCTCGAAGTGACTAGATTGTAAGTCGATCGATGGTTGGTTCAGCACCATGGGGTCATGGAGATGACTGGTCGTTTACATAGACAGACTGTATGACACTCTGTCGGACAGTGACATGATAGAGACCCTTAAATCAATTGTTTGATGCCTGGTCGTGGCAGGGTCTTCTATCTTATTCCTATAAGTCGATTCTTTTGACTGGCAACCGTCTATCTGAGTCGGTGCAGTTTCCGATTGGTTTTGGTTGATGTTCTAGGTCGTACCGTAAAAGGAGGCCGATGGACTTCTTCTGGATCATGGTGATCTGCATCATACAGAGTAGATGGATCAACAGGAATTGTCTACCCTTTGGGTAAAACATCTTTAGTCACTCGAGGAGTAGTTTACTAAAATGCGTGGCCACGCTCGGGAAAGAGATCTATGGTAGATTTTCCGGTCAGACAGTTACTCTCCCTATCGAGAAAACCACTCTAGATATTGTCAATCGCAAGTGCGACCTGGAAGACACCTTGCGTTGAGTGGGAGATGTGATAAAGAGACAAGAGACTCGGTGACGCACACTTGTGTCAGACAAGTGGGAGATTGTTGGAGTAGGTGTCCTCCACAATAGTGCGCCACATAATAAATCTTATTATGGAATATAATTGGGATAATTATTGACTATATATATGATTAGTTAGTTGATTAACGTAAATCAATAACGGTTGGCTAACTAGAGTTTGACGTTATTGTCGTTTGACGGCGGTGATCAACTGATCCCTTTCGGTCACACCTAAAGGATGAAACCCAAATAGTAACTAATTATTTGTATACGATACAGTTAATTAGTACATTACATATATTCGATATGTACGAGAGTTAATTATTAGAAATTGAGTTGAGAACTCAAATTCGATTAAACTTATTTTTCAATTATGCGATAATTGACTAATAAATTTATATCTTATTTTAATACGATTAAATAAGATTTAACTTAGTAATTAATCGTTAAATTACTAAATTAGTTGAGGTTTTGAGATAGAGGTAATTAGTTAATTATATTTACAAGGAGTTGTAAAATAAATTAACTAAGCATTGTGGGACCCATTATATATTGATATAATGGTAAAATATTACTTAAAATGTTAAGTACATATTATTTATTTAATTGAGTCATATAATTGTTATATGATCAAATTAACACTTAATTATACAAGATAATTAACCATATGATCAATAAGTATTTGTAAGACAAATATCAAAAATCAAAATGGACCAAACTAAGGCCATTGTGGCCGGTTGGCTAGTAGTTACATGGTGATGATTTTGTTCTTATTTTTACTCTTTAGTTACTTTATGAAAGTGACATAACATGTAGTAAACAATCATCACTTGTTCTACAACACTCCACTCTAATGCATGTGATCAAATGAACAAAATAAGAGTCCTTATTTGGACAATATGGACCGGCCAAAAGGCCTAGATAATGAGCATTTTGTGTTCATTTTATACTTACTTCATTTTGTGCTTTGTTTTCTTACTTCTCTCAAAACCTCATATTCTTACTAAAACTCTCAAACACTAATATTTACTAAGTATTACTAGTGTAGCAATATAGTCATAATATTAGTAGAATAATATCTATCTTATTATCTAGTTAATAATAAGGGTAGATTATTTGGGTTAATCTTGGTGCAACTTAGAGGAGATCTTCTACCTTGGAGATTATTTGTGTTCATCCATATTATTAGCTCAAGAACAACAAGAAGGAGTTCTTGTTGTGCCCTTATAATTTCCATATCAATGTGAGGAAATTTCTTCTCTTATATAAATGTCTTTATATTTACATGCTTGTTACATAGATCATTAAATACTAAATTAACAAGTAATTTAGCAACTAATTAGAGGAGTCTAATTAAGGTCTATGGACTTTCATAAGCGTGATGTAATTTTGGATTCTTTAGCTAGAATATGTGTCCTTGGATTGAGCAAATTTCATGTTATATTTCATCATGGGAAATAGGACTTAAGCTCTAGGATGAATCCTAATTGTGATAATGTATCCTCTCTTGGTGATGTTAGATTTGGAGTTTGGCATTGTAGTTTTGTTTTGAGAATGGAGTTGATCATGATAATAGTTCGTTGTTGTTGGGTACTATAACGGTTGCTTGGGATATCATTTGAGAATTTGATGTCTCTAATTGGTGGTATCTAAAAGAGACTTTGCTTTAGGGAATTTAAGCCGGTAACCCAAGGTTTGAGGAGTATTGTCATAAATGAAAATTGATTCATTTTGAGTTTTAGATGATCTAGATGATTTGAATGGTTGTCTGATTGCCAAGTGATTGGCCATTTGTGGTTTGGAATTAGTAATTCTCTTTTATGCTTAAGGAATCATAGTTTGACATTGAGAAATGTTCGTTGCAAGCTTTGGATAATGAATGCTCAGTTGTTATGGATTATAGAGTTAGAATGGTGAACCCATTTATCTTGAGGATTAGTAACCACCATAGTTTGCTAATGTGACTATTTATATTTGACGCTTCGAGCGTAGTAATGATCGAATTAAGGATGTTTGGCGTATTAAAGAATTCTTATAAGCGATAATGGATTGTGGATTTTCCCTTGTCGTGAGACTTTGGATGAGACTAGTTGGATCTTGGATAATTATGTTTTGTTGCGTGGATTGTTAGTTGTGGAGTCCACCGTGCCGATGGACCTTAGTAGATTCTAATTGGATTCGAATAATTGGGATTTGTTACTCGAAGTTTCGTGATTATGGAATGTTTTTGTAGGATTTCTGATGATTGAAAATGATGAGTTGCAAATTGGGTAAATTGCATTCTCTTGAGGATTTGGTTTATTAGTAGATATAGTGAGGTCGAGTTCTTGTAGATCTTCCTGCTGACTTCATCTTTATCTTCCTATCCCAAAGAGTTCGATTTGTTTCGTTTTTGCGTGTTTAGTATATATTTTGTTACCCTGAATTGTGTGTGAAATGTGCGAGTTGCTCTATGTGCGTGTAATATCCTGTTATTTGATTTTATCTTTGACAAAACCTTCAAATTTCCATATTATATTTCTAATTTAACGTTTCAAAGAAGTTTAAAGATGGTTTTTGTACCTCCTTGCTGAAGAAAATAGATTTCTTTCGCTTTTATATTTGGATTTTGCGTTTGGTTGGATGTTTGCACTTGTTATTGGAGACGTCTGATAACTAGTCCTGCACTTACTAACGTTGTTTTGAATTTCGCTTTCACTATTTCGACTTTAATTTGATTTGGATAATTTGAGTTCTCGTTCGCGACGGGCACTCTTGAGATCCGTAAGTAAAGTTTCGCACTTATGAAAAATTCCCTTAAACCCTTTTCGAGAAGAACCTCGTTTCATAAATGTTTCCTTGTAAAAGCTTTCTTGTTAAATTTTTTTTAAAACCGATTCTTGTCCTTGATACTTTTGTTTTCTACTCTCAAGTTTCGAGGACGAAACTTTTTAAAAGGTGGGGTGATTGTAACACCCGGAAATGTACCCTATTTTTCTAGTAGAAATATTTTACGAAATCTTTTCAGCAAATTTAAGTTTTAATTTATAATTTTATGTTCCGAGTCGAATTTAGAATTTCGAGTTCGTATTTGGAATTTCCGCGAGATTCCATGAGAATCCCGTCTTAAGGCGAGTTTGACTTTCCTTGACTTTTTCCTTACTCATACTCTAACTCCCTTAACCTAATTTTCATTCAACACAAACTCAAACACAAACTTTTCTTCCTCCTTAAGAAACCTTGCCTCCCTCTTTGAATTCAATCTTTGAATCATCGTAACTCTTTCGTTCTTTGATAGAATTCACGTAAGTTCGTCTCATTCTTCTCCCCTTACCTTCCTCTATCCGTATTGATATTAAAATCATCGTCTTTCTCGCTTTTCAAACTTTCCGTCTTTCTCAAGATGGATTTTATTCATCTTTTATGATCTATTTGTAGGTGGTGACCTCCAAGATCCCGACAAAGACTATTATCTTATTGAAGAGGAGCTTGACGATTAGTAAGGACGCTTAAAGGTAACGGTGAAGGGTTACTCGATATCATTTACGTGTTTTATGTGATTTCTAGGATAGAAACCGTGTTTAGATTTTGGTTAGTAAACTTATGACTTGAATATTTGTTGATGGATGTTGTTTATTGAGTATTCATATGTGAATTGATGAGTTAGAATGATAATCGATAATTGATGAATGTTGAACATGGATGAAACAAAGCATTTTCGAGTACATGAGACCCCAGCCGGTCGACCGGCAGCCGGTCAGACCACCGGCTGGGGCACCTGCTGTATATTTTGGCATTTGTTTTACGTGATTTTGGAATATGAGGTTGGGCTCAGCCGGTCGACCGGCAGCCGGTCAGACCACCGGCTGAGACACCCCTTTCTTCCTTTGTTTTTCAAGTGACCCTTTGGTCCCAGCCGGTTGACCGGTAGCCGGTCAGCCTGACCGGCTGGGACACACTGAAGTTTTAAGTTGATTTTCGTATGAGGTAATGGCCTGAGCCGGTGCACCGGCAACCGGTCAGCCTGACCGGCTGGCTCCTGCTGTATGTTGTTTGTGATTGTTGTTTACGGTTTTCATTTATAATATTTCTAATCGTTCGTTTATCGTATAATTTTACGTAGCGACTTATAATATTAATGTTTTGAATATATGATATTTCAATCGCTTGTATCACATGTTTTGTGACGGTTTTTGGTATGTTTCCACTTTGAGTCGGTTTTTACAAATGATACGGTTTGAGCACTATTTTGTCTTGTGCTTTGTATTCTCATGTCCCTTGGCTACCTTCCGTATCGTAAGGCTGGGAAGTCGGTAACGGAGAGGTATCTATGCTTTAATGCATGTGTAGTGGCATACGAACGACGTTGTTGGGAGGTGAACGCATTGCGGTGTCGACATGGCAGTCAAAATGTTGTGTACTTGCGACAAGGTGTGTAGTTGCATGTAGCGTACGCTGTTAGTGCCTCGAGCTCTCTTCCGCATCTTTCGTGTGATGCATGTTGTACCGAGTGGGTTACTCGGCGTATATGATGACCGAGTCTTGGATGCGAAACGTTTATAGCCCATGTCGAACTGGAAATGCAGATTCCGGGATTCTGGCAAGATTTAGACTAGGACCGTATATTATCGTCGTACCTCAGTAGGAAATTAGCCTAAATATACGAAATGTGATCGTGTATGGTTCAGGGAAAGGCTTATCTCGTGGACGTGTATTGATCATATTTGCTATGTACATGGTGCTAGTGCGTGTCATTAACCGTGAGAGATGTCGTCTTGTGTCGTCGTTCTTGAATGCGTGATTTCATGATATTATTCATGGTCATTGCATGATTGGGCACCGTCTATGTATTGGGTTGCTTGAATGGATGATAACATGATGGATTTATTCATAGTCATTGCATGACTTGGCATGGTTTGTTTGTCGAGTCTCAATCTTATCAAACTTATACCGCTAACGGTGAGATGCAAGCCCTAGTGAGCGTATTCGGTTGCCTAAGAGTGTCTTCCCCGAGTCTTTGAAGAACATGATGGTTTCGGATTTGATTTCCACATGATCTTATTATTATTTATCGAATTGCCTATCTATTCTTATCGTATCTCACATGTATATCTATATATGCATGATTTTACTTTTGTATTTCCTTCTATGTATGTTTAATGTGATATGGCTGGGAGAACCCGGAGTTACTCCCCACTGATTGTGGCGTTCATGTTTTTCATGAATGAACAGGTTGCTTGCATGGATGGCTTTTTGATTATGCTATTTTGGGGTTCGGGTGTGAGCTAGCGGGCGTTGTCCCTGGATGAAACACCTCTAGACGTTGTTTAGCTAGTTGCTAATTACTTTGTCTTTTGTTACCACTTTGAGAGACTACGTCTCTTGTGGTATTTTTATTTAGTTTGTAATATTTTGACACTCCTCGTATTTTTCTATCTTGCATGTATAAAGGTTTTTAAAATACCGTATTTTCCGCTATATAATTCACATGCTTGTATGTTTTATATTTCCGCATTCGCGGGGGTTGTCACAGCTAGAATCATTCAATATGAAACGGCTTCCGCGTTTTTCGACATGAATCTTAAAGAGGACCAAAAGGTTAGCCCTCATGTACTCAAATTGATTGACCATGTCGAGACTCTTAAAGTGCAAGGGGTTGACATTCCCGAACAACTCGTAATTGACCGTGTACTACATTCCTTGGGGAGAATCAAGGCATATGTGCAGTTTAGGGTAAACTAAAATATGCAAAATATGCAAACCTCTCTTCACGAATTGCACAAAATGCTTGTGCAAGCGGAGAGAGACATGGGGCTAAATGTTAGCACCACCAAGGATGTACTTCACATCAATAACAAAAGCAAGGGGAAGTTCAAAAGGAGTGCAAGCAAGGGAAAGAAGCCCTCCACCTACAAAAGCAAAGGAAAAGCTATTGAGAATAGCTCACCCAAGCCTAAGAAAGGTGCCTCATACGAGGACAAGTGCCATTATTGTAATGGCGAAGGGCATTGGAAAAGGAATTGCCCAAAGTATCTAGGATATATCAAAGCCGGAAAAATTGTTTTCGTTGGTAAATTTTCATCCCTATCTTTTATGTTATGATCTCAACTTTGGTATATAGATTAATGCTATAACAAATTAATGTTGAAAGATTAATGCTAATTACGGAATGATTGTAACTGAATAATAATAACTGGATGATAATAGAATGCTAAGTCGTGATGATGGGTGATCATCCCATGATAACCTAATGACGAAAATAAGAGTCTTATATAATGCAAAACACGACTCTAAACCCTAATTAGACTGTGGACTTAAGGCCCGTGATAGGATCCACTTGATCGAGGGACAATACCCTTCGATCGAGGTCTTTATTTGAAGAAATCAGTCGATCGAGCACTCATTCTACTCGATCGAGCAACTCTTCAGCGGCAACTACTCGATCGAGCACTAATTCTACTCGATCGAGCAACTCTTCACTTCAATGCTCCTCGATCGACCAAATATATAGTCGATCGAGGTCTTCTGGCCTATCGTGCAGTGTTAGACATGGCTTTGGACTTGATTGCGAGCGGTTTCACGCTTCTCCATACAAGAGCTTCTGTTCCGTTCCTTCCATTCTCCTAAATGCATGCAAAGTTGACTATTTCGGCTCGGTTTCCGCTACTACGCAGCTTGTACCTACAAAATAGTAATGAAAGTACAAAGTAGCCAAATAGGGGCATATAGTGATATAATATCACCTAAATGACATAGAAATGCGTGCATAAATGGACTAGAAAGTCTATATAAAATACACGCATCAAACTTCCCCAAACCAAACCTTTGCTTGTCCTCAGGCAAACTAAATGCAGCTAAATGGAACAAAATAAACCTAGGGGAATGGAGTAAGTCTCAGAGCTAGCTACAAGTCAATGTTAAACCGTTCAATGCACTCATTCAATCGCTACAGAGCTTAATACGAAAGTGAACAAATTTATACAATCTTGGAAATAAATTAGACTTTCGACCTTGCAAGACTCATCCAAATTCGGACTCTCACGGATCACTCTTCTCTCAACAAGCAAATGGTAAGTAAATATGTATAAGAGAGAAAGAAGAAAATATAGTCACTCACCTAGACTACGACCGACACAACATGCATTTCTAACTAATATAAAAGATGATTCAAGCACCGTGCACACGCATATCCACCGTTCAAGGACTATCACCGGCCGAACATTTGCAAAAATATGGATATGTGAGGCTAATTGGTAAGAAGGGGCAACACAATTAATGGAAATGTGAGGGTAAATAGCCAAGCTAGTTCCTAACAAGACCGCAATAGAACTCGTTCCATTCTTCCAACTATCAAAATTAAGCTCGATGCCTTACCAAATCTAGGCATATACAACACAAATCCCATAAAACACCTCGACGAATAATAATAAGCGTAGGAGGTGTAAATAACGAAAACTTCAACAAATATTTTTTCATTTTTTTTTCATTCTCTTTCTTTTCTTTTCTTTTTCTTTCTTCTTGGCTGCTCGAGGAGAAACCTCTCGATCGAGTGGAATAAGTTACTCGATCGAGGCAACAATTACCAATATCTGCTCGATCGAGCAGAAATCGACTCGATCGAGGCACTATTAAGAACTTCTCTTCTTTTTCTCACAAAAAACCCACTCAAATCAATGAAACGAGCCAAAAACTGACACAACGCTATAATATACCTCGAATACTAAACTAGCGCGGCAAAGGTAGGCTCAGTTTAGGATGTAGTTAAGGGCAACAGGCAGATATGGCTTTATGTGGAGTTAATGAGGTAAAATGAGGAAAAGGGAAATGCAAATATTCTCAAAATACGTAATACCGACCACAAACCCAATGCGTGCAGGCAATAAGAAATCAAAGTTCATATACAAGCAAATAACACGAGATGTGGGGAGTAACTACTCTCATTCCTACATGAACTGGTCATGGATGTCACCAGTTATAGACTTTAAAACTCAGAATATATAAGTAGTTTGCCAAAATGTTAAGTCAAGTCTAATAATCAAATTAAAATTCCAAGACAAAATACAATAGTTCACTACTTCGATTTTACTAAGTAAGTCAAAAAAGGTGCAAAGAATAGCATAAAATAGACTAGTAGTGCAATTTCATCATGAACAAGACTCCAATCCGACTCGACTATATGCAAAAATAAACGTGATATTTTTGATATTTTCAAATTTTTTCTAATTAACATGAATTGTAAACGTGAATGCAATACAAATGCAAATGCAGACGCAAAAGGATGTAAAACACCTCCCCAAACCAAAACAGACAATGTCCTCATTGGCTATAGCACAACAGCATATAAGGGAAAGGAGAAAAAAACAGCCTAATTCATGTTCCTAAGGGAAGAAAAATATACAAAGAATGGAAAAAACAAAAGGAGCAGAAAAACTCACAAAACAAAGCTTCCCCAAACCAGTATGTCGTCGTCTCCTCATCCTCCACCCCATATGTCGGGTCCCTCTCCTCCTCCTGAGCTAGCCTCCTAGCAGCCAACTCCACACGCTCCCTCATGGCCCTCTGTGCCGGCGTCTCGTCTTCTTCCTCTCCAGAAGAAGAGGAAGAAGAAGATGGTGAAGGATACCCACCCTCTGGGTATCTGTAGAATGAGGGATGAGGCCATCCATCTGGAATAGGACGTCCTCTGCGGATATGGTCCTCATAGATAGGGAACAAGGCCGAGGCCTGATCCCGTCGCATCTGTGCTATATCCCTGCGCATCTCAAGTACCAAAGCATCACGACGCCTTTGGTCCATGACCTCAGGCGCCTCAAACAGGGGAGGACAAACAAAATTAGCCGGAAAAACCGACTCTGGAGGGGAAGTGGTGGTGACAGGTGGGGGCGTAACAGTGGTCGTCCCCATCTGTTGAGAACCCGACGGTCTCCAACTTCCCCCTGTGGGGAAGCTCTCTTCCTCTTCTTAGTGGAAGAGGAAGGTGTAGTAGTGAAAGGTAGATGGTAAACAGGGGAAGGCTGTTTTACCCCTCTCACAGTAGTGAGAGGTGAAAGAGAAGGTAATGTAGGGCAAGGTAAGACAACGAATGTGGAACCACATATATTCCACACCCGACGCTCAGAGCCCGTCATCCAAGTGAACCCAACCATGACAGGTATATCCAAATCGACGCCAGGTCCAAAGCGCTGGTGAGTCCTAGGGAAGTCTGAATAAAGGTGGCGGCCGATCCTACTGACCAGACCGCCACAGACTACGGCGCTAGACACCCTAGACTCTAGGTTCTTCCAGTGAAGAGCCACTAAGTAAGCTATGTTCTGGACGAATGGGGTACCGCTATCAACGTTCAGGTACCCTGCTAGAATGGCTAACTCAATGTTGTTTATGTTGTTGGGTTCTGGCTTAGCAAAAATCGACTCTCCTAAAAGTCGCAGAAAATAGCGCAGTGCAGGGTGGTGAACGTGAGCCACCCTACGTGTGCCGTAGGGTGTGTGAGAAAGGTCAGTCCAGACTTGGATCAACAGCTTCCTAGGAGCTGCCAAAAGACCGTCGCTCGAAAGACCTAAAACCTCCCCAAACCTAGCTAAGGTCCACGAATGCGACTCTTTAAAGAGTCGAAAATGAATGCAAGCGCTAGACGGTGAGGTAACATACATATCGGTCTCAAAAATATAAGAACTATAAAACTCAAGTGTAGGTACGCGATATGTATACTCCCTCATCGAGGCCAAACCCGACATCCCCATCCCGTTAAGTAACAAACAAACATCAGTAAATAAACCTAGCTCCTCTAGGTCGGGACGGTGCAAAAAACGACTCAAATGGATAGGGGAGTCAAGTAAATAAGATAACCGTTTCCGGTGAATACTAGAAACGAATTGTACCTCCCTCATCCTTTGTAGTGGCCCAAGAGACTCCGCGCTAGATGGCTGACTAGCAGCCTTGAGAGCCTTTGGTGGTGCCAGTCCTCGAGTACTAGCTAGCTTCTGCGCGGCTAGCTGGCTGGTGGTCAACGCCTTCTTACTAGGAGCGAGTGTAGAACTAGAAGGCGGAGCGACCTCAGCAATGGTCGCTGGAACAACGGTCTCAGCAGTGACCGTGACAGGAATCGGAGCCTCAGTGTGCTCCGTGGAGACTGTCTCAGCAGCAGTCTCGGTAACCGTGACAGCAGTATCAGTCAAAACAGCAACGGGAATCGCTTCAGTCGTCGTTTCAGCGACAACCTCGGGAAGCGCAGACTTACTTGGGACTGAACTTGATGCCATAGCTACAAAGAAATCAACAATAACCAATCAATAACATCTAATTTAGTAGATTAATCCTATAAGCAATTACTAACCCTAATTGAATCGGAAAAGGGGAAGGGGTTATGAATTAACTAGTAAAATAGGAAGGAGATGCTTACTTGTTGATGATTACCCGTAATATAGCTATTAATCAATAAATTCGAGTAAGTCGAATTAGCAAACCCTAATTCACGAAATCTCCAAATAATCAAAATTAAAGGGGAAAGGGAGAGGGCTTTTCAATCAATTGCAAAAGTAAAGTCTCGGGGTAAATGTACGTGGTAATTAATTTGGGATTATCACGAATTGCTGGTAGGGAAATGCAGAAAAATCGAGAGATTGAAGAACAAAGGAGAATTGGGATCGAGTAGAATGAAAGAAAGATTGAAGACTTCCCTTTTATAGGTTGGTCAGTTCAGTCGATCGAGTAGAAATTCTACTCGATCGAGAACTTATTCCAGACAGAACAGCTCGATCGAGCAGTTACGGCTTACTCGATCGAGTGGTTTCTTTTCTTGATCTTCAGGTTCTTCGATCATTTTGAATTCTCTTGTCTTCCACAAATCTCTCGATCGAGTGACAGTTTACTCGATCAATTGATTTCCCTAGTTGCACAGCCTTTGACTTTCAGCAGTTGATTTCCGCTTCAGTTTCCTGCAAAGACGATAAAAAACGATACCCAAAGAATAACAAAAAATTGTCTAACAGAAAAAAAAAATTGTGTATCTAAACTACGGATTATAATCTAACGTCTAATCTAAGTAAATAGTCTAATTGTCTAACGAAAACGCAATAAATTGTTATTTACAATTTGCACGGGGTTGCAAACCCGGCTAGTAACCAAATAGTTTCATGACAAGGCCACGCTTGGGCCTTTGACTTGCGGAATTACCCTCAGCTGCGGTAATTTCCGACTTCTTTCTCCACACATATGATAATTTCTTGGAGTCTAGCTCCACCTCTGAATCACTCGAGTACATGCGAGCTCCTTTGTCCTTCTTGGACTTCTTCTTGATGTCGTCACGCAAACACGGCTCTTCCTTTTCCAGCTCCACTGCTGCCGCTCTATGATCTGTAAGGCAGCATACAACAGCACGTTCCTCCAATTCGCTCCCAAGCTGGGGCGGAGGTGTTACGGTAGCAATGGGAATATCACAAACAGGAGCTATAGGCTCGATAGGAACCGAAGCTTTGTCATGCGTGATAAAATCAGGTGTGATATCAGCTAAGGAAAGAGCGTGACATGGTGAAACAAGCATAGGACCCTTACTAGCATAAGACTGCGTGAAAACTAGGTTCTCCCCACCTATCTGAAAAGTCAATGTCCGTAAACCAACATCAATAACTGCTTGCGCAGTATGCAAGAACGGTCTTCCCAAAATGATGGGAGTGTGAGAATCCTCAGGTATATCCAAAATTATGAAATCGACCGGGATAAAGAATCTTCCTATTTGCACAGGAACATCCTCTATGATTCCTAAGGGTCGAGACAAGGTCCTATCTGCCATCTGTACTGTCATGTTGGTACACTGAAGCTTGGTGAAGCCTAACCGTTTGGCTAAACACAAAGGTAAGACGCTAACGCTAGCTCCTAGGTCACATAACGCGTTATCTATAAGATAGGTACCTATATGACATGGTATGGAAAAACTACCTGGGTCGGACAGTTTAGGTGAGTATTTATTTTGGAGGAACGCGGAGCATTCCTCAGTCAAAGCTACAGTCTCTATAGTATTAACCGACCTCTTACGTAAAAGAATTTCACGCATAAATTTCAAGTAAGAGGGTACCTTTAATAGGAGGTTTGCAAGAGGAACGTTCACTTTAAGATTGCGTACAATGTCAGCGAACCGAGCAAATTCCTTCTCGACCTTAGCCTTCTTCAATCGACTGGGAAACAAAACAGAAATGTCAGGAGAACCATGTTGCATATCCTTGACAATTGCATTGTTGATCATCCGCTTGCTTAACCCCTTCGAACCAGCTTCTCGCTCATTAAAACCCATCGATCGAGTATCAATGTCACTCGATCGAAGGTTATTAGAGCTTAAACTACTCGATCGAGCAGCTTCCTCAGTCAAATTATTCGATCGAGCAACTGAATTCTCTCGATCGACCACTTGTCTATCTCAATCACTCGATCGACCATCAACAACCTCTCGATCGATTAACTTGCCCTTCAATTCATTCGATCGACTAACAATAACCTCTCGATCGATGACAACATCATTATCAGCCTTCGAAACTTTGGGATACGCTCCAGAAATATCAGCAACTATACCGGCAGGACTGTCATAAGCGCGACCGCTTCTCAGAGTAATGATGTTCAGTGTCTCCTTGTTCTTATCAGTCTGAGACGGTAACTGGCCAGGTTGCCTAGTCGATCTAGCTCCCGCCAATTGAGCAATATGCGACTCCAAAAGCTTAATAGTAGCATTTGTTGCTTGATCAGATTTGCTCATTTGGATAGCTAAAGCTTGTATCATCGACTTTAGCTCCCCGACTTCTGAAACTCCTCCAGATGAGGAACTAGCTTGCTGTGAAGACTGGATTTTCTGGAATCCTTGCTTGTGCGGCGGTTGATACGTCGGCTGCTGTGGTGGAGGAGTAGGATTCAAGACGTTCTGGCTTGTCCATCTAAAATTGGGATGGATATTCCCTTGATTGTAGTACCCACCCCCTTGACGGTATTTTTGAAAGTAACAGACTTGCTCCTTTTCTGCAAAACAGTCTACAGCCGTGTGACCAGTTTCGCCACACCTTTCACAAGTAATCACTTCATCCCGCTGCAGCAACTGAACCGTCTGCTGGTTATCTGAAGCTTGGTCCTCCCATTTGTCAAGTCTGGCATTTAGTTTATCAAATTTTGCATCCAGACCTTCAGAATCAATACTAGCTATCGTCCGTGTACCACTTCGCGGATTACCATATTCAGCACAATGGGTTGCCATCTCCTCAATCGATTTCCAACCCTTATAATCATCTATTTCCTTCTGGAACCTCCCGTTTGACGCGACATCTAAGACAGCTCGGTGGTCATCATATAACCCGTTGTAGAACTGATTACACATAAACCACTATTCGAACCCATGGTGAGGAACAGACCTCACTAGTGTCTTAAATCGATCCCAGGACTCAAAGTGATTTTCATGAGTCGTTTGCTTGAAATTAGTAATCTGACCCCTCAAAGCATTCGTCCTCTGCGGTGGAAAATACTTCTTATAGAAAGCTAGTGCGAGTGTGGTCCAATCGGTAATACCCAGTTCTTCTCGATTCAAGTTCTTCAACCAGTCTTTGGCATTATCGGTAAGGGAAAAAGGAAACAAGAACTCCTTGATCTTGTCAGCTGTCACCCCTTTAGAAACCGGAATAGAAGAACAATAATCAGCAATGGTCTCCATATGCTTCCTCGGATCTTCCCCAGCCACACACCTTATACTTATCCTGCTGGACAAGCTTGATATAAGACGGACGAAGATCGAAAGAAGTTCCATCTTCGTCCGTTGTAAGTTTGAATCCTTGGGGTATACATGCAGCGGTAGGCTCAGAGTGACTAGCAATATTAGGCATCTTTGCTGGTATGGAAATCTCAACAGTTGAATCTTCCTCGAAAATGAAACTGTCGAAGACGGATTCAGAAGTACTCAAGTCTTCCTCCTGAATAGTCTTATCTAACCCTTTCTTTCTGCGTACGAAGGTTCTTTCAGGCTCCGGATCAGCTTCCACTAATTCGAGCCTTTGGGACCTGCGCATACACAACTACAGAGAGAAAAATAAGAACCGTCTTAAGGAACTAGAAATTCCTTAAGACGAGACAGAAATAAATAAACATAAAATTAAATTGCCTCCCCGGCAACGGCGCCAAAATTTGATGTGGTCGTTATACACCAAAAATAAAACCTAAGTCTACTAACTAAGAAGATAGCGGAAGTAGGGTCGATCTCCACTGGGAGGAAACTAACTAACTGTAATCTAAATCTGCCAGTAACAAACTAGGGGTTTTGAAAAGGGTTTTAACTAAACTAAATAAGATTAAAGAAAGAGAAATAAAGATAGAAATTAATACGAAGTAAATCAGATAAAAGAGGATATGCTAGGATTCGGTCTACTGCAATAGCGGTATCTACGGGTCAACTAAGTTAGTCAATCTATCAATGAGAAGGGCAATGGTTTTCTCCTCTCGGTCTCAAACCACTCTAGGGATTTTCCTAATGAACTCTCGCCCTCTTATGAGTCACCTATCAAATCTAAGCAAGCCTTCCCTTCCAATCTTTCGATCCAGGTCGGGGTTAACTACCTAGCCAGTCTCCCGCGTGCACTCATTCGACTAACCTCAATTAAATTGCTTAGATTGATTCTCATATTCAAGACGAACTAAAATAATCTATCCTAACATGCCTTTACTACAGTTTTCCTCATCCCAACATACATGAGAATTAGCTACTCATGCTATTAACGATGCTAATAAAGACGATTGAACATATGACGATAGACATAATAAAATCGTAATTAACAAGCATGAATAATAACAACGCAGTAATTAAGAAGAGTAAACAGTAATTAAGATTAAAACAAAGGTTAAGAATAAAGAGAGAAAGTACTTTACAATCTTAGCAAATCCGGCGCAAAGAACAATCCATGTCGTAAACCCGAATGTAAACTAAGGATCAAAAAGTTCAGAAACTAATGTTGAAAGATTAATGCTAATTACTGAATGATTGTAACTGAATAATAATAACTGGATGATAATAGAATGCTAAGTCGTGATGATGGGTGATCATCCCATGATAACCTAATGACGAAAATAAGAGTCTTATATAATGCAAAACACGACTCTAAACCCTAATTAGGCTGTGGACTTTAGGCCCGTGATAGGATCCACTCGATCGAGGGACAATACCCTTCGATCGAGGTCTTTATTTGAAGAAATCAGTCGATCGAGCACTCATTCTACTCGATCGAGCAACTCTTCAGCGGCAACTACTCGATCGAGCACTCATTCTACTCGATCGAGCAACTCTTCACTTCAATGCTCCTCGATCGATCAAATATATAGTCGATCGAGGTCTTCTGGCCTATCGTGCAGTGTTAGACATGGCTTTGGACTTGATTGCGAGCGGTTTCACGCTTCCCCATACAAGAGCTTCTGTTCCGTTCCTTCCATTCTCCTAAATGCATGCAAAGTTGACTATTTCGGCTCGGTTTCCGCTACTACGCAGCTTGTACCTACAAAATAGTAATGAAAGTACAAAGTAGCCAAATAGGGGCATATAGTGATATAATATCACCTAAATGACATAGAAATGCGTGCATAAATGGACTAGAAAGTCTATATAAAATACACGCATCAAACTTCCCCAAACCAAACCTTTGCTTGTCCTCAAGCAAACTAAATGCAGCTAAATGGAACAAAATAAACCTAGGGGAATGGAGTAAGTCTCAGAGCTAGCTACAAGTCAATGTTAAACCGTTCAATGCACTCATTCAATCGCTACAGAGCTTAATACGAAAGTGAACAAATTTATACAATCTTGGAAATAAATTAGACTTTCGACCTTGCAAGACTCATCCAAATTCGGACTCTCACGGATCACTCTTCTCTCAACAAGCAAATGGTAAGTAAATATGTATAAGAGAGAGAGAAGAAAATATAGTCACTCACCTAGACTACGACCGACACAACATGCATGGCTAACTTATATGAAAGATGATTCAAGCACCGTACACACGCATATCCACCGTTCAAGGACTATCACGTGCCGAACATTTGCAAAAATATGGATATGTGAGGCTAATTGGTAAGAAAGGGCAAAACAATTAATGGAAATGTGAGGGTAAATAGCCAAGCTAGATCCTAACAAGACCGCAATAGAACTCGTTCCATTCTTCCAACTATCAAAATTAAGCTCGATGCCTTACCAAATCTAGGCATATACAACACAAATCCCATAAATTAACTCGACGAATAATAATAAGCGTAGGAGGTGTAAATAACGAAAACTTCAGCCAAATATTGTTTCATTTTTTTTTCATTCTCTTTCTTTTCTTTTCTTTTTCTTTCTTCTTGGCTGATCGAGGAGAAACCTCTCGATCGAGTGGAATAAGTTACTTGATCGAGGCAACAATTACCAATATCTGCTCGATCGAGCTGAAATCCACTCGATTGAGGCACTATTAAGCACTTCTCTTCTTTTTCTCACAAAAAACCCACTCCAATCAATGAAACGAGCCAAAAACTGACACAACGCTAGAATATACCTCGACTACTAAACTAGCGCGGCAAAGGTAGGCTCAGTTTAGGATGTAGTTAAGGGCAACAGGCAGATATGGCTTTATGTGGAGTTAATGAGGTAAAATGAGGAAAAGGGAAATGCATTTATTCTCAAAATACGTAATACCGACCACAAACCCAATGCGTGCAGGCAATAAGAAATCAAAGTTCATATACAAGCAAATAACACGAGATGTGGGGAGTAACTACTCTCATTACTACATGAACTGGTCATGGATGTCATCAGTTATAGGCTCTAAAACTCAGAATATATAAGTAGTTTGCTAAAATGTTAAGTCAAGTTTAATAATCAAATTTAAATTCCAAGACAAAATTCAATAGTTCACTACTTCGATTTTACTAAGTAAGTCAAGAAAGGTGCAAGGAATAGCATAAAATAGACTTGTAATGCAATTTCATCATGAACAAGACTCCAATCCGACTCGACTATATGCAAAAATAAACGTGATATTTTTGATATTTTCAAATTTTTTCTAATTAACATGAATTGTAAACGTGAATGCAATACAAATGCAAATGCAGACGCAAAAGGATGTAAAACACCTCCCCAAACCAAAACAGACAATGTCCTCATTGGCTATAGCACAACAGCATATAACGGAAAGGGAAAAAAAACAACCTAATTCATGTTCCTAAGGGAAGAAAAATATACAAAGAATGGAAAAAACAAAAGGAACAGAAAAACTCACAAAACAAAGCTTCCCAAAACCAGCATCGAACTGGGGAGCTAACATCACCTCCTCCCCGTAGTCTCCTCCTCCTCCACCCCATATGTCGGGTCCCTCTCCTCCTCCTGAGCTAGCCTCCTAGCTGCCAACTTCGCACGCTCCCTCATGGCCCTCTGTGCCGGCGTCTCGTCTTCTTCCTCTCCAGAAGAAGAGGAAGAAGAAGATGGTGAAGGATACCTACCCTCTGGGTATCTGTAGAATGAGGGATGAGGCCATCCATCTGGAATAGGACGTCCTCTGCGGATATGGTCCTCATAGATAGGGAACAAGGCCCATGCCTGATCCCGTCGCATCTGTGCTATATCCCTGCGCATCTAAAGTAGCAAAGCATCACGACGCCCTTGGTCCATGACCTCAGGCGCCTCAAACAGGGGAGGACAAACAAAATTAGCCAGAAAAACCGACTCAGGAGGGGAAGTGGTGGTGACAGGTGGGGGCGTAACAGTGGTCGTCCCCATATGTTGAGAACCCGACGGCTCTCCAACTTCCCCCTGTGGGGAAGCTCTCTTCCTCTTCTTAGTGGAAGAGGAAGGTGTAGTAGTGAAAGGTAGATGGTAAACAGGGGGAGGCTGTTTTACCCCTCTCACAGTAGTGAGAGGTGAAAGAGAAGGTAATGTAGGGCAAGGTAAGACAACGGATGTGGAACCACATATCTTCCACACCCGACGCTCAGAGCCCGTCATCCAAGTGAACCCAACCATGACAGGTATATCCAAATCAACGCCAGGTGCTAAGCGCTGGTGAGTCCTAGGGAAGTCTGAATAAAGGTGGCGGCCGATCCTACTGACCAGACCGCCACAGACTACGGCGCTAGCCACCCTAGACTCTAGGTTCTTCCAGTGAAGAGCCACTAAGTAAGCTATGTTCAAGACGAACGGGGTACCGCTATCAACGTTCAGGTACCCCGCTAGAATGGCTAACTCAGTGTTGTTTATGTTGTTGGGTTCTGGCCTAGCAAAAATCGACTCTCCTAAAAGTCGAAGAAAATAGCGCAGTGCAGGGTGGTGAACGTGGGCCACCCTACGAGTGTCGTAGGGTGTGTGAGAAAGGTCAGTCCAGACTTGGGTCAACAGCTTCCTAGGAGCTGCCAAAAGACCGTCGCTCGAAAGACCTAAAACCTCCCCAAACCTAGCTAAGGTCCACGAATGCGACTCATTAAAGAGTCGGAAATGAATGCAAGCGCTAGACGGTGAGGTAACATACATATCGGTCTCAAAAATATAAGAACTATAAAACTCAAATGTAGGTACGCGATATGTATACTCCCTCATCGAGGCCAAACCCGACATCCCCGTCCCGTTAAGTAACAAACAAACATCAGTAAATAAACCTAGCTCCTCTAGGTCGGGACGGTGCAAAAAACGACTCAAATGGATTGGGGAGTCAAGTAAATAAGATAACCGTTTCTGGTGAATACTAGAAACGAATTGTACCTCCCTCATCCTTTGTAGTGGCCCAAGAGACTCTGCGCTAGATGGCTGACTAGCAGCCTTGAGAGCCTTCGGTGGTGCTAGTCCTCGAGTACTAGCTAGCTTCTGCGCGGCTAGCTGGCTGGTGGTCAACGCCTTCTTACTAGGAGCGAGTGTGGAACTAGAAGGCGGAGCGACCTCAGTAATGGTCGCTGGAACAACGGTCTCAGCAGTGACCGTGACAGGAATCGGAGCCTCAGTGTACTCCGTGGAGACTGTCTCAGCAGCAGTCTCGGTAACCGTGACAGCAGTATCAGTCACAAGACTCACAACAGCAACGGGAATCGCTTCAGTCGTCGTTTCAGCGACAACCTCGGGAAGCGCGGACTTACTTGGGACTGAACTTGATGACATAGCTACAAAGAAATCAACAATAACCAATCAATAACATCTAATTTAGTAGATTAATCCTATAAGCAATTACTAACCCTAATTGAATCGGAAAAGGGGAAGGGGTTATGAATTAACTAGTAAAATAGGAAGGAGATGCTTACTTGTTGATGATTACCCGTAATATAGCTATTAATCGATAAATTCGAGTAAGTCGAATTAGCAAACCCTAATTCACGAAATCTCCAAATAATCAAAATTAAAGGGGAAAGGGAGAGGGCTTTTCAATCAATTGCAAAAGTAAAGTCTCGGGTTAATGTACGTGGTAATTTATTTGGGATTATCACGAATTGCAGGTAGGGAAATGCAGGAAAATTGAGAGGTTGAAGAACAAAGGAGAATTGGGATCGAGTAGAATGAAAGAAAGATCGAGAACTTATTAGGCATACATGCAGCGGTAGGCTCAGAGTGACTAGCAATATTAGGCATCTTTGCTGGTATGGTAGTCTCAACAGTTGAATCTTCCTCGAAAATGAAACTGTCGAAGACGGATTCAGAAGTACTCAAGTCTTCCTCCTGAATAGTCATATCTAACCCTATCTTTCTGCGTACAAAGGTTCTTTCAGGCTCCGTATTAGCTTCCATTAATTCGAGCCTTTGGGACCTGCGCATACACAACTACAGAGAGAAAAATAAGAACAGTCTTAAGGAATTAGAAATTCCTTAAGACAAGAGAGAAATAAATAAACAGAAAATTAAATTGCCTCCCCGGTAACGGCGCCAAAATTTGATGTGGTCGTTATACACCAAAAATAAAACCTAAGCCTACTAACTAAGAAGATAGCGGAAGTAGGGTCGATCTCCACAAGGAGGAAACTAACTAACTGTAATCTAAATCTGCCAGTAACAAACTAGGGGTTTTGAAAAGGGTTTTAACTAAAATAAATAAGATTAAAGGAAGAGAAATAAAGATAGAAATTAATACGAAGTAAATCAGATAAAAGAGGATATGCTAGGATTCGGTCTACTGCAATATCGGCATCTACGGGTCAACTAAGTCAGTCAATCTATCAATGAGAAGGGCAATGATTTTCTCCTCTCGGTCTCAAACCCCCCTAGGGATTTTCCTAATTAACTCTCGTCCTCTTAGGAGTCACCTATCAAATCTAAGCAATCCTTCCCTTCCAATCTTTCGATCCAGGTCGGGGTTAACTACCTAGCCAGTCTCCTGCGTGCACTCATTCGACTAACCTCAATTAAATTGCTTAGACTGATTCTCATATTCAAGACGAACTAAAATAATCTATCCTAACATGCCTTTACTATAGATTTCCTCATCCCAACATACAAGAGAATTAGCTACTCATGCTATTAACGATGCTAATAAAGACGATTGAACATATGACGATAGACATAATAAAATCGTAATTAACAAGCTTGAACAATAACAACGCAGTAATTAAGAAGAGTAAACAGTAATTAAGATTAAAACAAAGGTTAAGAATAAAGAGAGAAAGTAGTTTAAAATCTTAGCAAATCCGGCGTAAAGAACAATCCATGTCGATAAACCCGAATGTAAACTAAGGATCAAAAAGTTCAGAAACTAATGTTGAAAGATTAATGCTAATTACTAAATGATTGTAACTGAATAATAATAACTGGATGATAATAGAATGCTAAGTCGTGATGATGGGTGATCATCCCATGATAACCTAATGACGAAAATAAGAGTCTTATATAATGCAAAAAACGACTCTAAACCCTAATTAGACTGTGGACTTAAGGCCCGTGATAGGATCCACTCGATCGAGGGACAATACCCTTCGATCGAGGTCTTTATTTGAAGAAAACAATCGATCGAGCACTCATTCTACTCGATCGAGCAACTCTTCAGCGGCTACTACTCGATTGAGCACAAGACAGCTCGATCGAGCAACTCTTCACTTCAATGCTCCTTGATCGACCAAATATATAGTCGATCGAGGTCTTCTGGCCTATCGTGCAGTGTTAGACATGGCTTTGGACTTGATTGCGAGCGGTTTCACGCTTCCCCATACAAGAGCTTCCATTCCGTTCCTTCCATTCTTCTAAATGCATGCAAAGTGGACTATTTCGGCTCGGTTTCCGCTACTACGCAGCTTATACCTACAAAATAGTAATGAAAGTACAAAGTAGCCAAATAGGGGCATATAGTGATATAATATCATCTAAATGACATAGAAATGCGTGCATAAATGGACTAGAAAGTCTATATAAAATACACGCATCAGTCCTCAACAATGATGCGATCACAATATATAAATATCAATAATAAGAATACAAAGGGATGATGAAAATTATAGTCAACTGGTCAACATAAATCGGTAACGATTGGCTCAATTGAGTTTGACGTTACTGTCGTATGACGGTGGTGATCAGTTGATCCCTTGAGGTCACACTTAAAGGACAATCCCCAAATCATGTACATTAATTAATTGTATAGTGATACAGATTAATTAATCCCTTAATTTGAACAAGTTTAAAGTGAGAATTATATCTTATTGTAATGTGATTAAATAAGATTCATTTTGGTAATTTAATTGTTATATTACTAAGAATGCATTATGTTTCTGAAACATTTGAGATAAGTGAAATTGGTCAATTATTATTACAAACTGTTGTAGATTATATTAACCAAATATGAGATGGCCCATTTTATTTACATGTAATTATAAAATGTGACTTAAAATGTTAAGTCTAATTTATTTGTTATGAAATTGCATTTAAATTATTTAAATGTACATTTATAAGCCATGACTAGTGTAGTACATTTATAAGCCATGACTACATTTATGATCAAAGTTGAGTAGTGATATTTCATATCTCAAAGCCAAATCTTCCACAAGCAAGGTTTGTAAGTGCTCCTCTACAAATTCAACCTCTAAATAAACATAATAGCACATCATAAATTCCTATTCCTTAATCAATTGTTCAATTAATCATTAATTTCCAAAAACCCCAAATTTAAGGTCAAAGCTTCAAGAACGCAATAACATAAAGAGAATCGCCCAAATTCTTGGTTAAATTGTCAAAAGATTGATTAGAATAAGATTAGAATAATATTATATGTTAATATTATCAAAAATAATATGAGATTAGTCTAAACTTACTAACAAGAGTGATTAAAGATGAGAATTCCCCAATAAGATCCACGACTCTCCCTTTTTTTATGATAATAATATAATAATAGTTTTTAAGGTGAGCGTTTAAGTCTGATTAGTAACAATGATGGCTACTAACTTATATATACTAACCCGTAAACCCATGCTTAAAAAAAACCGAAATAAAAGCCTTTATGCGACTCGGTCGAGTCCCTCGAGCAACTCGGTTTAGTGGTACCCACTCGATCGAGTGTCGGTCTGAGTGCTCCATAAAAGGAGCAGACACCCTAGGTGACTCGACCGACTCAGACCTACTCGGCCGAGTACTGAGCCATACTCGGCCGAGTCTCCTAAATTAATACGGAGTATTACAATCTTCCCTCCTTAAAATGAACTTCATCCTCGAAATTCACACACCCATACTCAACACCACCAAAACATCTTGATAATACAACACAAACATGTTCCATATTAATCTACTATGATCAACAAATAAACAAACCAGCAAAAACAAATTTGATGCTACTTCATCCTACCTCCATAAGAATATGGTTACGTCGACGAAACTTCATTCATATCTGATAAAGTGATGCGAAAATCATTCGTTCATTGAATCTTCCGCTTCTTATATCACATCTTCCACGTTAGGGGCTATCCATAGTACTTCCACCAACACTATTTCACCATCCAGCGTCTTCCTCACCTTCTGGTCCAAGATCTTTTTTGCTACTTCCTCATAAGTTAAAAAGTCGTCCAAGTGTAGCGTCTGTTAGACAATAATATGCGATAGATCATAAATATACTTCCTTAGCTGCGAAACATGGAACACGCTATGGACCTTATCAAGTGACCGAGGAAGAGCCATTCGATAGGCTACCTCCCCGACCCTGTCCAAAATATTATACCGCCCACTGAACTTCTAGCTCACCTTACCACGCTTCCCAAATATCAACACTCCTTCCATCAGTGAGACCTTTAACAAAAGCTTATCTCCCACGTCAAACTCAATACCTCGACGTTTCAAGTCTGCATAAATCTTATGCCTATATTGCGTCGCTCTCATCCTTTGCTGAATATATAGTTTGAACTTGCTCAATCATGTCTTGGATTATTTGTGGTCCTAAAACCACCGCTTTTGCTCCATCATCCTAACATACCACACTCCTACACTTTCTCTCATAAAGAGCTTTAAAAGGTGTGATGCCAATACTTTTACGATAGCTATTGTTGTAGGAAAACCCAATAAAGTCCAACTTATCTTCTCATGATCCTCTAAACTCCATTTTGCAAGCCCTTAACATGTCTTCCAATGTTCTAATCATTCTCTTCCTTTGTCCATCAGTCACCGGATGGAATGCGGTACTCATCTTCAACTTAGTCCCCAACGAATTTTACATTTCTTGCCAAAACATAGATATAAGTCTAGCATTTTGATCTAATACTACATTAGGAGCTGAACCATAGGGCCCCTATGATCATACAGCCAGCCAGGCAAGAGTCCATAAGGGTGAACCAACCTTTTAACCAGCAAGTTTCCAGGTCCCTAAGAGGTACAGTAGGTCCAGCAAGGAGCTAGCCTCTTGGCCACATGCCAAGGCCATATTATCACCCACATTATTGTCCTGAATGGTTTTCCCGAATTTACAAAACAAGTTCAACAAGAACAACATTCAAATTAAGGTCCAGCAAGAACAATTCAAGTCCAATCATGTTGAGTCCTTTCTTTTGTATTAGGTTAAGTCTTGAACAAGAATAACGAGGCTCGTGGGGTCATAGTACTCCTCAGATAGTCCCAAGAACCAGCGAAAGTAGATAGACAAATCAAGAAGAAGACAAAATCATAATTTTGCTATTTCAGGAAAACAAATAAGATGCTTTTTATGCCTTTTGTTCAGTCTGTTTTTTTGCTTTAATGTCTGTACTTTGTATCCGTGTTCTCGTCCAATTAGATTACTTTCTTATATATGTCAGCTGGTAGTTGAGAGTACTCTAGGGCCATTAGATGTTACTTGCATCCAAGGGTCAAGACTCATCTGTAATGCCTATATAAGAGGCATGTTTGTCATTGTAAACTTCAGAATGCTTAAATAATTAAACAAAAACTTTGGAAAACATTTATCAACCTCTAAAATTGTACATCGACTGTATTTTGAGCCATGCCTGGTTATCATTCTGTTTAAAGTTGTGAATGATAGATCAAAGTTTTTTGGCATAAGTGAATTAACTATGAGCTTGTCTATGAGTTAGTTTAGTTGTGTTGTTCAACTTTAATCCAATAATCCTTAGTAAAGCTGTGGATTTGAGGCTTAGATTAGCCAAGTTATTTATTTTTCTTCTTCTTGTGTTAAGTTGTTGAAGTCCTTTGTTCTAGTTGAGTCCAAGATACAAGCCCCTGTCTGAGTGCAAAGGGTCTTAAAAATACTAAAACTACTCCTAAAATCTTGAAATTTTGAACAGAAGTCATTAACATATCATAGTTAATTGTCACACAATTTAACAATATGTAGAGTCCAGTTGCTATTTTCTACTCTCAATCTGAAATTCAGTTGCATTCCTGCAATACTTTGGGTTTTACAGTGCAAATTGGTTATCAGAGGTAAGATTGAGAGCCTTTTGTGAGTTCATTAAACCTACCTACATTAAAAACACAAAAATAACCCAATGAGTAAAGAGAGATTAGCAGACATGGAGAACAAGATGGAGGAAGTAACTAGAGAAGTTAATGTCATGGTTTATGCCCTGGAAACCTTAATGGCAAACATTCCAAATCCACCTGGAGGAATACCACCACCCAATAGAGGCAGAGGCAAAGGCATATGATGTGGCTTCATTATGGGAGGAGGAAGAGGTCAACCTCTCCAAGAGGAGGATGATAACTAATATTTTAGTATCGGTTTTACCCCTATTTAGACTTATATTTAACTCGATTTTGTGTGTTTAAACGTTTTAAAAGCTCATATTACTAATTATTTAGGTTTTACTAGTTTTATTACATTCATTGCAAATAATTGTTATTTCCGTAGAATTTCGTACTACTTTTGCTCGGTTTAATTTGTAGGAGTAGGTTCATGAGTTAAAGTAAATTGAGACTAAGGAGATGAGTTCGAGTTCGGCAACACAGCAAAGAAGTGAAGGAAATATAAGAGGGCAAAGGTTGACCATTCTATAAATCCAACTTTTCAACCCAACTTTTCTATCATTTAAAAATGACATGGTCATCCTATTCTCTACTCATCATTGTTAATTCATTACCCATAACTATCCTCCTCATAATCAAACCCTATATAATTGTTTAGGCCAAAAATTGACCAAACCTATTAAATTGTTTGTGGAGGGTCAAAATGATCTACTCTTTTTAGCCTTAATGTGGGGGTTGATTTACATGTGATTTGTGATAGAATACGAAGTTAGACTAAGTAAAAGTAATGATGAAAAGAACAAATAAAATAAAATAAATGAGCAAGGACACACGAAAATGGTGACGAGGAAACCCAATGAGGGAAAACCCGCGGGGGGAGTCGGAATCCCGCCAAATATATGCACTAAAATGTAAAAGTACTTGCTCTGGGGGTACAATGTACGCTCTACCGGTACTACCAGATTCTGGCAGAACTAAGGGTATACTGTAGCGAAAATACAAGATACACTCTGGTGGAACCACCGGATTCTGGTGGCATCACAGGATTCTGGCAGAACTTAGAGGGGGTTACTGGGAGAACAAATATTATGTAAAATATATTGCTAGAATTTAGATGAATGACTCAAATATTATGAATGACATGCTTCTCCTTTGTTCTCTTCTATTTATAATGTGCTGAAAAAACCTTAACAACTCTTTGGGTCTTCCTCCGAGACGTGCTTTGACGGTCCGCTTTTTGTGGAGGCAGTTATTTGACCAGGTAAATATAGCTGTTGTAGTTATTGTGTTAGTTGTATTTGATCTCCACTGTTGATCTTGCTTTAATCTTGACCACATATCTCCACTTTGCTCCTAATCCATGTGCTTTGCTCTTGCCCAATCAAATTGCGCCACGTCATCAATCCATCTCTTATTAGATTACCCAGTCTTGCGCTGCCACGTGTCACCATGCAAAAGGCATCTGATTTTTGCGCATAAAAATTGCCCCCAATTCCTCTCCTTATCTTCGTTGAAGAGGGAAATTAGTCCTTCAAGTACTGCAGGTTCTGCACCCTCCGGTCATTCTGCGGGTATCATTCTGCGGGAACGTTTACATGCTGCACGATGCTCTTAAACCCCATGTTGTGCACCCCTGAATTATGGTACTCTGGTCTGCTCATTCTGCTGGATCATATCATGTAGTTCTGGCAGACTGATTTCTGCGTCTCCATACTTCTGCTAGTCTGTAAGTAAAGCCATGTAGATGCTAAGGAGATATCTTCTTGATGTAAGAGGTTTGCTTATGGACGTCGAGTTTAGCCGAGGGATTTTGGGGTTCAGCTTGAGATGCTGGTGGAAGTTGGAGTCCATCTGGTAGATGCTCTGCAGACATCGATTTGGATGTAGTGGGATTTGGATGGAAGTTGGGTCCAGCTGGTAAATGTCTGGTTCCAGCTGGTAGAAGTTGAGGGATAACCACCTCCTAATTGTATTGTACTGTCTCTGGTTGTCAGGGATGATTCTGGTAATGAGAACCTTTGGAGGAACCTCCCTTAATGTAAGTAATACCTGAAAAATGTTAGTGCTGGAACATAGGTGTTCGCGAGAAAATTCGGCAATGTGTTGGTCTGGACCACCTACAGGGGTGCAGATGATGATCACTATTTCTTTACATATTTTATGCTTCCCTTAGATACATAAGACTTGATTTATTGTCTTTCCTTGGTTGTTTCTATGCTATTTTAGCTAGAATATCGATTCTGCCGCTTCTATTATGTTTTAATGCAGATTGGATGCAATTGGAGCTTTTTGAGTTAGTATGGAGCATGGCGGAGTCAGACCGTAGAAGGTTAGGCACGGGAATCAAGAGCAATGGAGAAGTAATGAAGAAAAACAAAGAAACAGGTCATTTGAAGGATGCTCGATCGAGCAACATCACTCTGCTCGATCGAGTCGGGCTGAAGGATGCTTGATCGAGCAACCCAGTGTTTGGAAACTTTCGGATTTCCTAAATTAGTTTAACCTAGTTAATTAGATTGTTATTATGAAAGGAAAACTCGTCTTTCACAATTAGGGTATGCTTTAATATTAGAAACTAAAGTTTTGTTTGCTTTGCTACTGGATTTTATCATCAAGACTATTATTTTTAGGGTATGCTTTAATCTTCCTTTGTTATTCAATTCACTACAAGAAAACAACATTCAGGCGACTGATATTGGCGACTAAATTCAGTCGCTAAAATGAATTTGGCGACTGAAATCAGTCGCCAAGAACCAGTCGCAGTCATTAGTCGCCAAAAAATATTCGGGCGACTAATTTCAGTCGCCAAATTTGGCGACTGAAAAAAGCGTCGCCAAAATGGCGAAATGGCGACTGAAATCAGTCGCTCAAATTGGCGACTGATAGGTAATGTAGTCGCTAAATTGGCGACTGAAATCAGTCGCCATCAGTCGCCAATTTGGCGACCACAACAGCCTTCAGTCGCCAAATTGGCGACTGATTTCACTCGCCAATCAGTCGCCAAACAGCCTTTTAATTTGCAAAAATACAAGAGGTTTGGCGACTGAACGTAGTCGCCAAATGACATTTCAGTCGCCAAAAAACCTGTGATATTGCAAGAAAAATTCTGTTTTCATCCTGCCATTTTGTTACCATACCATACCTGCAAGTATACTAGAAAACAACCATAATGTCACACATTTACAACAACACGATGTGAAACCAACATCGTCATATAGAACAAGAAATTTTTTTCAAGTTTACAAATCTTCTTAAACGTTAACAAACCAAGTTTAAACAAGCATAAGTCACAAGTTTCTAAACTAATATCAGAAGCCAAGGGTCATATTGGGTTCGGCTTGCATACCACCACCTCCATTGCCTTCATCATAATCTCGCCGAAAGGGAGGCGGACCTTGGTTGCAGTTGTCGAACCTGTTTTCCCAAGCTTTGAATTTTTCTTTCATTATCCTTAATTCCTCATCCCTTTCTGCGTTTTTTCTTCTTTCTTCGTTAAGTTGATCTTGGAGTTTTCCCACGACTCCCGGCTCGTAGGTTTGTTTTGAGCTGGATGGCATTCTTCCCCTTGGAGTTTCGTAAAATACGTCCTTAGCCGACCCAATCCCGTAGACATTCCCATTCTTGAAACCCTTTACCAAGTCGAACCAAATCTCGTTATCGGACTTGTCGGGTTGCCTAACTTTCTCGGCCAAAAAGGATTCCTACAAAATATAAACATTGTTATTAAAAATAGCTACAAAATTTGTTAAACATTCAAAAAAATGAACTTATTGTAAATATCCAAAAATGGTTTGAAACTTACATATAATTCCTTATCTTTTGGTTTTATTCAATATCTTCTATAGTCTTGGAGTCGGGAATGGGTGTCAAGGAAGAGCTCCGGAGCCGTGGGCGTGTTAGCTTTTTTCTTCTTACCCTTCTAAAAGAAGAAATTAAAGACTTGTATAAGAAGATTTTAATTATAAAAAGAATTTACATTATAATTTTCAAATGGAGGAAAAAGTGGAAATTATAACTTACACCCAAAATTAGGTCCAGGAAAGATCGAGATCCTGCGTGATGTGACGGCTCAGCCGCTCCATCTTTCTTTCCTCCTTTTTTATTTTTGGATGCTTGGGCCGACCTAGCCTGAAACTCCGGAGTTTCACGATATTTAAGCATATCTTCATATGCACCTGACAACGTCAAATATTGTCGTGTCTAGTAGTAATTTTTAGAGTCTTTCGTTTTACTTTTTACGGGTCATTAGCTTTGTTTTATGTTAATTTTAGTTTTTGTAATAATGCTAGTATTTAGTATTTTTAAGTCAATTTTGAGAGTCAAAACCCAAAAGTCAATGAAAGTCAAACCCGAAACCCGAGACCCAAAAACCCGGAAATTGGAGTGGGCTAGCAATGAATCACCAAGGCATGAAGACCAAGCCCAATGGGTCAATGGAAGTCAAGGCGGGGCCAAAAGACTATGGGTCAACGAAAGTCAAGAAGGAAGCAAAGGTAAAAATGGGCAGTGCTCGACGCAGCCTGCGTCAGCACGACGCAGCCTGCGTCAGCACGACGCAGCCTGCGTCAGCACGACGCAGCCTGCGTCAGCACGACGCAGCCTGCGTCAGCACGACGCAGCCTGCGTCAGCACGACGCAGCCTGCGTCAGCAGGACGCAGCCTGCGTTGTAGGACGCAGCCTGCGTCCTTTCTCAGCACGAGATTTCTTCATTCTCTCGTCTTGTCTTTTGGAAGCCCACCTTTCAAGGCCCCTAGGTTTGCGGACCAAGGGTATATAAGAAGAAAACTGAAGAGAGAGAAGGGAGCCAAGCATACAACATTGAAACATCATATTTTCCTTAGAATTTTCTCTACTTTGTTGTTCAACTTTGGCTCTTGTAATTGGTTTTTACTTAGAAATTGGTTGTAATATGAAGACTGTGGAATAGCTAATCTTTCTTTGCTTAGTGTAATTTGAACAAGTTCTTCCCTTTTAGCATTTTAAGACCTTTTTAATCCTTCCTTATCTATTTAATTCCATTTTCCTATGTTTGAATTTCATTGTTGAATGAATTGTTGTTAAGACTAACCATCTTAGTAATTGTTTGTTTGATTAAATTGCTTTGTCTTGATAAATTTGGTTGATTTGTCTTGGTATTTGTTGAAGCAACTTTGAAAGATTGTAACTTTGGTTTAAAAGTTGGAATCTTTTGAGTGGAATTTTGGTTATTGTGTATTTAGGACATGGTTTAATGTTTTATTACATGATTCTAGCATGTTTCTATGGTTTTGTGCTTAAAGTTTGCATCTTTATTTATGCTTATGTTTTAATAAGTATGGGTTTAGTTGTATTGAGTCATTTATGGATGGTTTAATTCATTTGTGGCTAGTTCTTAGAAGTTTGTAATAGATAACTAGAGAAAGGAAGGAAAGAAGGGTCTTTACTATGTTAATTGTGGGGGAACTTGGGATAATTGCACTAAGTTATTTCTCCATATTTGAATTTTTGAGTATTTAGTTGTTGTTAGTAATTTTAGACTTGATAATCATTTCTCATGAAAAACTTTCTCCTTATTTGTTATCTACATGTTTTCCATTGTGAATAACATAGTTTGTAATTAATTTAAGTCTTTGTTTTGATTAGTATCTTAATTAGTAATTAGTGTCTCAATTTGTGATTAGAGTCATTAATTTTGTCAATTAATGTTTTGCAAGAGTCTAGATTAGATTATTTTAGCTAATACCGCTTTCCCTTGGGTTCGATCCTTTTCTTACCCTTACTACCCTTTTTTATTAGGTTGGTTTGAGTCTAGATTTGGTTTTATAAATTGTTATTTGACTTAGCTAATTTGCGGAATTAACGACACCGTATTATAGCTTATCAAATTTGGCGCCGTTGCCGGGGAAGACAATATAGCTAAGTATCAAATTGAACTCTTGTTAGTGTCATATTTTGTTTAGATTGTTTTTCAAATATTTCTTTTTGTATTGTTTGTAGGTTACTTGGTGTTGAAGTTACTAATTGTGTTGTGGAGTCGTTTTTAAAAGTTTATGCCTAGGTCACAAGAAGGACTTGGTGACCAAGACATTGACCCGTCCTCAAGTAGCATTTCCAATTGGTTGTTTTCGAATCCCCTCTATAGGAGACCCTTTGGGAGGGAGCCTAGTGAAGAGGAGTTTGGGAACAATATTTTTCAAGAACCACAAGAACAAGTGTTTGAGTCACCTCCTAGGAGACAACCACCCTTGAACATCATCTACCCACCCGAAATGGAAGATAATAGAACTATTGGTGAAATCCGGGCAAGAAACTATGAAGAGCAACCGTTGTGTATCGCATACCCTCCCATGGGGGATGTAAATTTCGAGCTCAAGGGGTTCTTTGTCCATAATTTGCCTAGATTTCATGGAATGGTGGGGAATGATCTCAATAGGCACTTGGCCGAATTCCACATGATATGCCAAGGGGCCATCCCCCAAGGAGTGACCGAAGACCAATTTAAGCTTAGGGCATTTTCATTCTCTTTACAAGATGCCGCTAAGGAATGGTTATTTTGTCTTCCGGCCCATTCCGTCAATACTTGGGTGGGTTTGAAGAAGAAATTTCTTGAGAAATACTACCCGGATTCAAGGCATAACCACTCAAAGAAGCTCATCACTACCATTGAGCAAGACATGGGGGAAACTCTCTATGACTATTGGGAGCGCTTCAAAAGCCTCATGGCAAGGTGCCCGTATCATGGGATGTCGGGTGACGATTTGTTGACGGCCTTCAATGAAGGATTATGCCAAAATGACCAACGGATGATTATAGCCGCCACCGGAGGTGGCATTGATACACTTAATGTGGCCGAGGCCAACAACATTATTGAGACGTTGGCTATGAACACAAGAAGCTACGGGAGGAAGAATGAAATGGGAGGAAGCTCTAGAAATGTATCTTCCATGGAAGATTCTCATGCCTCTCAAAATCACAAAATCATGCAAGAGATGTGTGAACTTAAAAGCTTGGTATCCAACTTGGTTGTTAACAAAGGTAATTCATTTTCTCAACACCCCGAACCACTTGAATGTTCATATTGTGGAGGTGACCATGCTACAAATACATGTTACATCATGATCGAGCAAGGAGCCACCATGGAGAGTGTCAATGCCATGGGGTATGGGAATTACAATGCTAGAAACCCAAGTGGTGGAGGAATGTATAACCAAGTGGGAAATCGTGATCTTTTGGGGTGTGGAGGAGACAAGTCAAAGAGTTTTGAAAATGGTCAATTCAATAACTTGAGAGCCCAAAATCCAACCCAAAACCGAAACACCAATTTCAACCAAAATCCCCAAAGAAATTTCAACAACAACAACCCAAGACCCAACAACTCAAATTTTCCAAGTAATTCTCAATCCCAAAGACAACCAAACCAAAATCCAAATCAAGGGAATTCTTCTTCTCAAGGGAACTTGAGTGACATCTTGCAAACACTTCTTGCCAATCAAGAGAAGGATAGGGAGGAAGCAAGGACGGATAGAGAGGAAGCAAGGAAGGATAGGGAGGCTAATAACCTTAGGGTGAACAACTTAGAAACCCAACTATCCCAAATGGCCTCAAATTTGTCAAAATCCCAAGCCTCAAGCTCCACAAGATTCCCATCTCAAACCATTCCCCCACCTAGGGAAAATGCTAGTGCCATGACCTTGAGAGGAGGCAAAGAGTTGGAAGTAAACCCCCTTGGAAAAGGAAAGGAAAAGATGAAGAATCTTGAGATGGAAACTTTGGATATTGAAGACCAAGGAGAATTGGTGGTTGGTCAAGAAGAGATATCGATGAATGAAAAAGGGGCATCCACAAGCAAGGACCCCAAGGGAGACATTTCAAGGAAGGGCAAAGACACTATTGAAGATGATGAAGTGGAGGAGTACATACCGGAAGTCCCGTTTCCTAGTGCTTTGATAAGCACAAGGAAGTATGCCAAGGAGAATGACTTATATGAGACTTTCCGAAAATGTGAGGTAAACATCCCGCTTCTTAACTTGTTGAATAGTGTCCCTAGGTATGCAAAGTTCTTGAAAGAACTTTGTACACCTAGGAGAAATCCTAAGAAGGGAACCCATAAGGTTAGGGTGAGTGAACATGTGTCGGCCATTTTCAAACAAAATTTACCCAAGAAATGTGGAGACCCGGGCATGTTCACCATCCCTTGCACTATTAGGGGGAAAAGTTTTAAACGTGCCATGCTAGACCTTGGGGCTTCTATAAACGTCATGCCTTTATCTATTTATGAGACCCTAGGTTTAGGACCGTTGTCTAAAACCGGGGTAGTCATTCAACTTGCCGATAGGTCTAGTGTTTACCCCAAGGGCATGGTAGAGGATGTGCTAGTGGAAGTCGATAATCTTGTCTTCCCGGCGGATTTTTACGTCTTAGATATGGAATCTAGCTCTAGTGCCACCCCTCTCCTTCTTGGTAGGCCGTTTATGAAACCTTCAAATACCAAGATCGATGTTTCAAACGGGTGCTTGACTATGGAGTTTGAAGGGAAAAGATTAACTTACAATATATATGACTCCATGAGGCACCCGAGTGACCATCAATCTTGTTTCTTCTTGGATATCTTTGAGCCATTAGTGAATCAAATGTATAAACTTTGTGATAGAGACCCACTCGAGGTAGCTTTAACTAACCCCATGAAAGAGGAAGGTTTGCGCTTGTTGTTGGCTTTTGATGTGCAGGAATGTCTTGAAGACTTGGAGAGGGAAGAGCCCATAGAAACATATGAGGAGCTCAACGTCATAGAGATGCTGAAAACAGGGCAAGGCAGTGCTCGACGCAGCCTGCGTCGTACGACGCAGCCTGCGTCACTGGACGCAGCCTGCGTCCTGCACTGGCGAACTTGTCCGAGTTGTTTGCCTTGAGTATTCCACTCCACAAGCCCCTCCCTTCCATAATCCTGCCCCCGAAGGTCGAGTTGAAGACCCTCCCAAGCCATTTGAAGTACATCTTTCTAGGGGACAAGAACACCCTACCACTTATCATTTCAAGCACACTCACCGAGGACCAAGAAGACAAATTGGTATCACTACTTGAAAAGCATAAGGAAACATTTGGGTGGCGCATAGCGGACCTAAAAGGGATAAGCCCGGTGACTTGTATGCACAAGATACGGCTTGCACAAGATACGGCTTGAAGTAGATGCTAAACCGGTCCGACAACCCCAAAGGAGGCTCAATCCACCCATGGCGGAGGTAGTGCAAGAAGAGGTAATTAAGCTATTGCAAATGGGTATCATTTTCCCTATTTCCGACTCTCGTTGGGTTAGCCCAACGCAAGTCGTACCCAAAAAAGGAGGAGTGACGGTAGTCAAGAATGCACAAGGAGACTTGGTCTCCACCCGACCACAAACCGGTTGGAGAGTGTGTATTGACTACCGCCGCTTGAATGCGGTTACATTGAAAGAACATTTCCCGCTACCATTTATTGATCAAATGTTAGAAATACTAGCGGGAAAAGCTTTCTATTGTTTCCTTGATGGGTACTCGGGGTATTTTCAAATCCCAACCGCACCCGAGGACCAAGTCAAGACCACATTCACATGCCCATTTGGTACATTTGCTTATCGTCGTTTGCCCTTTGGTTTGTGTAATGCACCGGGAACTTTTCAACGGTGCATGTTGAGTATTTTCTCCGACTATGTAGAAAGGATCATAGAAGTATTCATGGATGATTTCACCGTCCATGGGGACTCCTATGATGCATGTCTAAAACACCTTGCTCTTGTCTTAGAGCGATGCCAAGAGTCTCATCTCATTTTAAACTCCGAAAAATTTCATTTCATGGTGACTAGTGGCATCGTTTTAGGACATGTAGTGTCGGAAATGGGGGTTGAGGTGGATAAGGCTAAGGTTGACATCATAAAAACTTTACCTTATCCCTCTAACACCCGAGACATTAGGTCTTTTCTCGGACATGCCGGTTTCTAACGGAGATTTATTAAGGATTTTGCCAAGATTGCTAACCCTTTATGCAAGCTTTTGCACAAAGAAGCGGAATTTGTTTTTGATGACAAATGTAGGAAAGCATTCAATGACTTGAAGGAGAGATTGGTCACCGCACCAATTATTCAAGCACCACGATGGGATCTTCCATTTGAAATCATGACCGATGCAAGTGACTATGCATTGGGAGTGGTTTTGGGTCAAAAGAGTGACAAGGGACCCCATGTGATCCAATATGCTTCTACCCTCTTGAATGATGCTCAAAAGAACTATTCCACGACGGAGAAGGAATTCCTTGGTGTGATTTATGCTCTAGAAAAATTCCGATCTTATCTCTTGGGCACAAAGGTGATCATCTACACCGATCATGCCGCCATTAGATACCTTGTGGCAAAGAAGGATGCAAAGCCAAGGTTGTTGAGATGGATTCTTCTACTAAGTGAGTTTGATGTGGAAATAAAAGACAAGAAAGGGGTGAAGAATGTGGTGGCGGATCATTTGAGCCGGCTAAACCATGAAGGAAGACCATCATGCCCTCTTGAGGAGGTTGAAGAAGGTCTCCCTCATGAGTCACTTTATGCTATACAAGTGGAGGAGCCGTGGTATGCTACCATGGTCAACTATTTCGTGACAAAGCGGCTCCCAAGCCATTTCTCTTCTCATCAAAAGAGCAAAGTCAAATCCGATGCCAAGTACTATACATGGGATGATCCTTACTTGTGGAAGTTTTGCCAAGATCAACTTGTTAGAAGATGTGTGCCCGAGAGTGAGATCCCATCCATCTTACATCATTGTCATGACTATGCTTGTGGAGGACATTTTGGGCCACAAAGAACCGCTAGAAAAGTGCTTAAATGCGGTTTCTTTTGGCCAAGCCTTTTTAAAGATGCCCACAAATTTGTAAAGACTTGTGACCGATGTCAAAGGGTGGGGAATTTGACAAAACGAAATGAGATGCCACAACAACCTCTTCTATATTGTGAGATCTTTGATGTGTGGGGAATTGACTTTATGGGCCCCTTTCCAAATTCCGGTGGTTATTTGTACATCCTCTTGGCGGTGGACTATCTATCAAAATGGGTTGAAGCAATTCCTACCCGCACCGATGATGCCAACGTAGTAGCCATTTTCATTCAAGAGAACATATTCTCTCGGTTTGGCTTTCCAAGGGCTATCATTAGTGATAGGGGGACCCATTTTTGCAACAAGGTGATTGGAGGCCTTCTCAAGAGGTATGGGGTGAATCATAAAATTTCCACGGCCTATCACCCACAAACAAACGGGCAAGCCGAACTCTCAAACCGTGAAATTAAAGGAATACTTGAAAAGACGGTTAATCCGGATAGAAAGGATTGGAGCAAGAGGCTAGTTGATGCATTGTGGGCATATAAGACCGCTTTCAAAACCCCCATTGGCATGTCCCCATTCCGTCTCATCTTTGGCAAGGCTTGCCACCTCCCCGTGGAGGTTGAGCACAAAGCCTATTGGGCTATCAAATCTTTCAACCAAAACCAAGATGAGAGCGGTATGCACCGAAAGCTTCAATTACAAGAACTTGAAGAAATTCGCCAAGATGCTTATGAGAACTCTTCCATCTACAAGGAGAAAACAAGGAGATGGCATGATGGGATGATAAGCCGTCGAGTTTTCAAGGAGGGAGATAAAGTTCTTGTGTTCCAAAACCGGTTTAAGCTCTTTCCGGGAAAGTTGAGGTCAAGATGGTTTGGACCTTACACCGTAAAGAAAGTGTTTACCCATGGAGCTATTGAAGTGGAGGGGCCCGGGGACGGAAAGCTCCTCAAGGTGAATGGCGACCGTCTCAAGCACTACTTCCAAGGATGTGCCCGGGAGGGGGAAGAAGAGGTCTTGCTTGAAGACCCCGTTTATCAAAGTTGAAAAGCTTGAAATAGCTAAGTCGAGCCATCGACTCTAAATAAACGGATAACCATGTACATACTCTATCCTTGTGAATATTTCTTTGAAGTTTCTTTGTTAAATCTTAACATTTAAGTTGTTTTAAGTTAGTTAGACATTGCATCAAACAAAATTTTTTTGAAGTTACTAACGATTTTGTGAAGTTTTGCGAGTTTTTGGCCGCCTCGGGATGCGTGCCACGGATAAAAAGTTCGGGAATCGATGGAATTTGGATATTGGAGGTTATTATGGGCCATTGGAGTGAAATTGCAAGTATGGGGGTGTTTGGAGCACTTAGCAAAAATTTTGCTAAGTGCAAAAGCTAGGAAGAACCGGCAGTGCAGGACGCAGCCTGCGTCGTAGGACGCAGCCTGCGTCGTAACGCAGCCTGCGTCGAATGCAGTCTTCAGCTTATTTTCTATCTTTTGCCCGAGTTCTTCATAACACCAAAACCTATCTCCCTTCTTCAGTTTTTCACGAAAAAACACCCCTAACCCAACCCCAATCCCTAAAAAATCCATCTTTCTCACTCAAATCTTCCAAAAGTTTCATCAAAATCAATCCAAATTTTCTTCCTAATCATTATTCTACATTCAATAACCCCAAAATCAATCTCACTCACCCTCAATCTCCGAAAATCCGACTTGAAGACCTAGCTTTTGTTTTCCTCAAATTCGATTTTTAGGAACTTTTGTTGGGGTTTTAAGGTTGTTTGTCGGATTCCTACCTATTCTAATCATCAAGGAGCTTGAATCTTGTGGAAAAGCAAAAGGTATAACTTCATATTCCACTTTTTCATTGTTCTTCAAGTTTTTGCTCGAATTAGGCTAGAATTAGTCTTAGGTTGAGTTACCCCTTGCCCTTTCTTGATTGTGTAGTTAGGATTGGACAAAGTTTTCTGAGTGAGGTAAAGAAATTCAACAAACAATAAGTTCTTGAGGTGTAGAAATTGTTTCACACCAAGTGTTTGTTGAATTGCTTGAGTGAAAAATCTTTCGAGTGATTGCTTGTTGTTTGTTGTAGTGTGTTGCTTGTTAATTTTTGCAGAAATGGCACCAAATATCTCCAAGTTGTTTGGCAAAAGGAAAAATAAGAGGGCCGCGGTGAGTGAGCCCGACACCGAGGTAAAAGCGGTGTTCATGGGCTATGAAAGGTTGCCAGCTCAAAATAAGAAAATTTGGGATCAGATAACCACTCACCCTCTTGTAGCCACCAAATTCTTTTCCCCAAACACCCTCCATGCCTTAGGCATGTTCAACTTGACAAGGGACATGCTAGCTACAGTAGGGCTAGAGGCTTATCTCGAGCCGAACTCCTGGGATTACACCTATAGGAGTTTTGCATACGAGTTCCTAGCAACCTTGTCGGAGTTGGATGTGCCCGAAGGTGAGGAGAAAGCCTACCGATTCTGATTGAACCAAACTTGGCATAATGCCCCAACTTCCGAAATCTGTCAAATTCTGAAAATCACCAAGCAACCCGAAGAAATTAGGTGCCCCAGGGGCAAAATGCATTTGATGTGGGATAACATTGCCGATGACCGCGGCCCTTCTAAAGATGCCAAACTTTCAGCCATCACCCACCCCGTACTCCGCCTAATCACAAGGTTCCTTACTACCATTTTCAATTCCGCGGGAGAACCCACCAAAGTGCCGGAGAATATCCGGCTATGTTTGTGGACCATGCTTCCGGAGGGGGTAGGGATCCCGGATTGGGCCGATTTGTTTTTGAGGGCTTGCATCAAACATAGGCAAAAATCTGCTAGGGCAAGTATCCATTGTGGGGGGGTGATTTCTTTCTTGGTAAGGCATTATGAGGGGGGCATTGGTAATGATCAAGCGGTGAACATTTGTAGGGGGTTGACGAGGTACAACCGTCTTGGGCTAGAGGAAGTTCATATGTTTAAGACTAGAAAAGAGCAACCCTTGAAAGGGTTTTGGTTGGGAAGTGACAGGCTAAGTTACATGAAGTTGCCTAGACCTCAAAACAACCCTTTACCTAGAGGACCCGCGGCATGGGATTTTATTTGTCCTAGGGAGGAAAGTTTGGGGGTAAGTAGTGCGGAGGAGGAGGAGGTAGAAGAAGTGCCTTTGAGGCAAAGAAGGAGGGTAAGGAGAGAGGGTGGTGAGGGAAGTGAGCATTTGAGAGAGGAGATCGATATCCTTGCAATTGAGCAAGGACCTTCCCAAACCACAAATTTTGAACAACAACAACAACAACAACAACTACAACAACAACAACAACAACAACAACAACAACCACCACCACCATTCCATTTCCAATCACCATTCCAAAGCCACCATGATACCGACACCCCCATGTTTGATGCGGAGGGTCGTCCTAGCATACCCGTGGAGCCATGGCAACAACAAATGGCTAACTATTTTGCTAGCACCAATGACGTCTTGGCGCACATTAGTGGGAGGGTGGATGCCTCAAACACTTGGCAACAACTACAAGGAGGTAGGCTTGCGACTTTGGATGATTGGCACAATGTTGTGGAGGTGAGGGAGAGATTGAGAGCGGAGGCCGAGAGGGCTCAAAGTGAGGAATGGAGGAGGATGCTAGACGGGCAAGAGGAGGCCCGCCTTTGGAGGGAACAACAAGATAAAAGGTGGCGGGAACAAAATGAAATGTGGGCCACCCAAAATGCTTGGAGGGAGCAAGCTACGAGCCACTTTAACGTTCAAAATGAGCGCCACCACACCTATCTTCAAGACTCATATGAAGATGCGGTGGCACAAGAGGACGTCTATGGCTTGGCTAGCTCTCTCTTTGGGATGTCCATCCAACAACACCCGGACTACCCAACTCCATACACTCAAGAAGTCCTTGATAAAGGCATGGAGCGAAGAAGAAGGATTAGAGAAGCAAGGAAAAGGAGGAGAAACCGAGGAGGTGCCTCGGGTTCTTCTCATTTCGATAATTGATGAGGTAACATTTTTCTTCTCTCCTACAATGAGGACATTGTGTATTGTAAGTGTGGGGGAGAAGATTGTACATAGTTAGTTTTGTTTTGATGCCTTGTATTGTGTTTGTTTTTATTTTAAAAAGAAAGAAAGAAAAAGAAAAAAAAAAGAGAAAAAGAAAAGAAAAAAATTGAAAATCCCGGCTAGGTGAAAACCCACAAGGGTGGGCACCTAGGCAAGATTGGGAAGGTGGCCGAGGACGGAATGAAAACCCGAAAGGGCATTCCGGGCAAAATGAAGAATCGAGTTGCGAGCCACCAATGAGAGGAAAGGAAAAGCTAAGGTGAAAACCCGAAAGGGCACCTTAGGCAAAATGAGGGATTTTCAAGAAAAAAAAAATGAAAAAAATGAAAAAAAATGAAAAAAATTTGAGCATAATTCTTCCTATGATGAGGATTTTGGAGGAATAAGAAGGGAGTGATAAGGAGGAAATTGGAAGGAGGCTAGCTTAGGACTTCCTTTATTTTTATTTTGAGTCACAAAACTTGGTTCCAAATTGGTGGTTTTTCTCTTGGTGGTTACTTGGTTGTGCAAATTGTGTAGTTTGGGGCCAACCAAGTAACCATGCATTACATTAGTGGAGTAATAAGGGGGTGGTATAAGTAGTGGATTTGTATGGAGTTTGATGATAAAGACCATCTCGCTATACCTTGGGATAAGGCAAAGATGGTCATACTACTTTATTGGGAGCTATAAGGAGGGAGGAGTTGATTTGAGTCGGAGTAGGTGGCATGTCGTGTCTTAGTCTTGAGGGATGATATAAGGAGGGGGAGTGAGAGAAGAGTGTCACAAGAATTGAGTCTTTTTATTTTGTTTTTGTCATGGGTGGATTGTTTAAGAGGGAGTATAAGAAGGGTGTAGTGAGGGAAGAGAGGTCAATGCCTCCACACACACTTTGTTGGGCTCGTGTCATTTGTGCTAATCTCGAGTTTTACTCGGGACGAGTAAAAGTCCAAGTGTGGGGGTGTTTGACAACGTCAAATATTGTCGTGTCTAGTAGTAACTTTTAGAGTCTTTCGTTTTACTTTTTACGGGTCATTAGCTTTGTTTTATGTAAATTTTAGTTTTTGTAATAATGCTAGTATTTAGTATTTTTAAGTCAATTTTGAGAGTCAAAACCCAAAAGTCAATGAAAGTCAAACCCGAAACCCGAGACCCAAAAACCCGGAAATTGGAGTGGGCTAGCAATGAATCACCAAGGCATGAAGACCAAGCCCAATGGGTCAATGGAAGTCAAGGCGGGGCCAAAAGACTATGGGTCAACGAAAGTCAAGAAGGAAGAAAAGGTAAAAACGGGCAGTGCTCGACGCAGCCTGCGTCAGCACGACGCAGCCTGCGTCGTAGGACGCAGCCTGCGTCCTTTCTCAGCACGGGATTTCTTCATTCTCTCGTCTTGTCTTTTGGAAGCCCACCTTTCAAAGCCCCTAGGTTTGCGGACCAAGGGTATATAAGAAGAAAACTGAAGAGAGAGAAGGGAGCCAAGCATACAACATTGAAATATCATATTTTCCTTAGAATTTTCTCTACTTTGGTCTTCAACTTTGGCTCTTGTAATTGGTTTTTACTTAGAAATTGGTTGTAATATGAAGACTATGGGTAGCTAATCTTTCTTTGCTTAGTGTAATTTGAACAAGTTCTTCCCTTTTAGCATTGTAATACCTTTTTAATCCTTCCGTATCTATTTAATTCCATTTTCCTATGTTTGAATTTCATTGTTGAATGAATTGTTGTTAAGACTAACCATCTTAGTAATTGTTTGTTTGATTAAATTGCTTTGTCTTGATGAATTTGGTTGATTTGTCTTGGTATTTGTTGAAGCAACTTTGAAAGATTGTAACTTTGGTTTAAAAGTTGGAATCTTTTGAGTGGAATTTGGGTTATTGTGTATTTAGGACATGGTTTAATGTTTTATTACATGATTCTAGCATGTTTCTATGGTTTTGTGCTTAAAGCTTGCATCTTTATTTATGCTTATGTTTTAACAAGTATGGGTTTAGTTGTATTGAGTCATTTATGGATGGTTTAATTCATTTGTGGCTAGTTCTTAGAAGTTTGTAATAGATAACTAGAGAAAGGAAGGAAAGAAGGGTCTTTACTATGTTAATTGTGGGGGAACTTGGGATAATTGCACTAAGTTATTTCTCCATATTTGAATCTTTGAGTATTTAGTTGTTGTTAGTAATTTTAGACTTGATAATCATTTCTCATGAAAAACTTTCTCCTTATTTGTTATCTACATGTTTTCCATTGTGAATATCATAGTTTGTAATTAATTTAAGTCTTTGTTTTGATTAGTATCTTAATTAGTAATTAGTGTCTCAATTTGTGATTAGAGTCATTAATTTTGTCAATTGATGTTTTGCAAGAGTCTAGATTAGATTATTTTAGCTAATACCGCTTTCCCTTGGGTTCGATCCTTTTCTTACCCTTACTACCCTTTTTTATTAGGTTGGTTTGAGTCTAGATTTGGTTTTATAAATTGTTATTTGACCTAGCTAATTTGCGGAATTAACGACACCGTATTTTAGCTTATCAAATTTGACGGCTAAGCCGCTCCATCTTTCTTTCCTCCTTTTTTATTTTTGGATGCTTGGGCCGACCTAGCCTGAAACTCCGGAGTTTCACGATATTTAAGCATATCTTCATATGCACCACCTACAAGTTAAATAAGTATTATAAAATATGATAAAATGTGTTAAATTATAACTATATACAAATAACAAAAACAATTAAATACCTCTCATATGCTCCGGCTCCTTCTTCCTCTTGACAACCTTATACATGTTGTCCCTTAACCGTCTAGTGCATGTCTCATTGTACCTTTGACGAACAATATACTCTAATCCGGCCGGCCAGTCAAATGTTTTCTACAATTTAAAAGGTAAGTATTAGTAAAATAAATTATTAATTGAAAACTATAATAATATAACAAAATATAAACAAAAATAATATACCCTAAAATTATTGAACCATTTCTCTTTTTGTCTAGAGGTAGCCTTTGTCCAACAAGTAGAAGCAACCCCCGTCATCTTCATCTTTGTACTTTGAGTACAACCGCGTACTACCTTTTGAGACGAAAACCTGAAAAATAAATTATGGAATAGTATGCATTCATGTTAAATAATGTAATATAATTATAAAATAATAAATTAAATACATTGGTCGTTGTACCAAAAACCCGCGGGATCAAGTATCATCTTCCCTTCCGGGGTGAACTGGATCTCCGATGTCTGATCCGAGGACTCATCGTCATTGGTCGATTCCTCGACCACCGGACAATTACACAAATATTCAAATTGTTAGAAACGGTTAATAACATAAAAAACAATTAGAACTAATATTTTCCTTAGGGTTGTAGCCTCTTCTCTTTTAGGGTTGCTTTGTTTTGGTGTTTTCTTAGCCTCCTTGGTCAGACGTTATTTTTTCCTTAGTTTCCAGTTTCACTTGCCACTTAGACATGAGAGCGGACAATTGGACACTTCATATTTAAAGTGGGCTAGACAGTGTATTGTGGTTAGGGAGTCCTACATATACTTTGTATTAACTTTCAAAAATCAAAATAAAAGGAGGACCGACATACCATCAAGTTAGAGATCTAAGATCTTAGATTGTTCGGAGATCTCTATGTTATTTTGTTTGGAAAGCCTAAAATAGAAGTATTTACAGACCATTGATGAACAGTGTATTATCTGTCCAAACTTGTGAAGTTCTAATGTGTGTTATGACTTTAAAGTGGCGAGAATATGAATCCTTTATTCATACCTTGTTAGTTGTGACTTGTGAGTCTGCTTCAATCTTATTAAGGAAAATATTAGATCATGGGTGCAAAGTCTCATATCACTATTTAAACTACTATCATTCTAATTAATAACATTATCAACATGGATACTAAACAACTATCAAACTAATATTATCAACATGGATATTTGTTATTAACAATATACTAACATTACACAATACTTGACATTTTACTAATTAAATCAATAACTTCGACATACGAGGCAATAATAACATAATACATACACTTTAATTATAAAATCCTAACATTATACTTCCTCCATCACAATTATTTATTTGCCTTTTGATTAAAACAACCATAAAAAATAATTTAAAGGGCAAACAAATGAATAAGACGGAGGGAGTACTAACTTTCTACCATCAATAATACTCCCATTTATACTAATTTAGTCAATCAACAATCCTAACATCATCAAAAACACCAATACATTGTCAATTACAACCTTGATTAACATAATGTTAACAATTTCACAAAACCCCCAATTTATATAAACCCTAACCATCAATCTACACAAACCCTAACTAACTAACCATTAGAACTTTGTAAGCATCACAAACTGTACATAAACATCATAATACTAATTACAATCATAAAATAAACAAACAAACAAAAAATTAAGCTAAGGAATTAAATTTAGGAGAGCAAAAGACGCACCTAATTAAGGAAAAGTGAGGGAAATAGAATAAGAGTCGGAGTTTGTTGGTGAGGACGGTGGTGATATTGGTGGTCGGAGATGCGTCGGTGGTCGGAAATAGGATAAAGTAGTCGTCGTCGTGCAAGTCGTCGTTCGTCTGTTTTTTTTTTTGTTTGCAAAGGAATTGTGTGCGGTGAAGATAGAACTGATTGATTCCGTGTCAGTCGCCAATTTGGCGACTGATTTCGGTCGCCCGAGATTTTTTCATTAATTTTCTAAGATTGCTTCAGTCGCCAATTTGGCGACTACTTTTAGTCGCCCGAGTCAATTTTCAGTCGCCAAAGTGGCGACTACTATGATCAGTCACTTTAATGTAGTCGCCTGAAACCGGATTTCTTGTAGCGAATTAGTTACCTTCTAGTTCTTTAATTATTCTTTGTTCATCCTTTCATTACTTTTAATCGTGTTTGCTTTATTTGTTATCGTTCTTATTAATATCCTTATGAGTAGCTAAATTTCTATCTAGGGTTGAAGGGGATCTAGGATTGTTAGAAGGGGTAGACTAATTAATTGAATTGCAATTGCATGGTTATCGTTTGATTATCGTTTTAATTCTAGTTGTTTGATTACTGGCCAGGATTAATTAACTAGTCTCGCAAATTAGGATTGACACTGACCGGGTTAAGACTAAGATAGGCTACGATAATTGAATAGAACTAGTTTAATGATAGTGATCGCATGTTAGATTGTAGATCTAAAGGGCATAATTGAATCGACCGATCTTGTTACCTTAAATAACTTTATTGCATGATAGTTGATTACACCCTTACCCCTGAACAATAACCCTAGTGAACCTGAGATCCTAGACATTTCATCTTATTGATTTCAGCTTTTTATTGTTATTGTTTGCTCTTAGTTTAGAAACACAAATCAAAAACCCAGAAATTGTTACTGTGAAGACGAACCTAGTTTAACATATTAGAATACTACCGCCCCCTTGTGGATTTGATACCTTACTTACCGTTGACTATTAGTTAGTAGTGAATTAGGATTATGATCGGTTCTGTCGCGGTCCCGAAACAAAAATAATTTACCCGGACTAGGCTAACAACATAAGGAATGTAATTAGGGAAGTAGGGTGTCGATCCTCAGGGAGTACGTGTTACTTATGAATTGTTATGGATTGGTTTTCATTTAAAATCGAGTCACTTGAGTTATTTGTCTGAACTATTAACATAAAATAAAATGACAAGAATATAAATGACGATATGTAAGAACAAATATGTAAATTGCAAAGTAAAAAACCCAAAACAGAAGACATACCCGATCGGGTTGTCACGTACCCGATCGGGGAAATCCTCTGATCTGGATATTAACAACTAAATTCTATCTAAGACGATATTTAATTGACAATAATAAAAGTCTAACTAACTAAACCAGTAAACGAGATAATAATAATAATGTGAACTATCTAGGTACGGAAATAAAGAGACGATAAAATAAACTATCTAATAATAGAAATAAAACGACGATAAAATAAACTATTTAAAACGATAAAGTAAACTAACTAATCAAGTTGATATAGGGAAAGAGAAATACATGTAAAACTAGTTAAAAGCTTCATAGATACCAATATTAGAATTACTATGATTGTCTAGGCCTTGTAGCGGTATATTCCTTCCGGATTCGTACCGACCTTTTAGTGGGTCCTAACGTCCTTTCAGCATGGTTAAGTCACTAAACCCCTATTGATAGTCCTAATTCCTATCCCAACTCTCGTTATAAAGATAGAAATGACTAATACAAACAATTGCTTATGGCCACTAAACAAAGTTATAGAATTTGACACGACCAAAGGAAGAAACAATCAGATGGTTCAATTGGTAACTACTCTTCTTATAATTCGTTTAACTCGTAAATCATTTCAAATATTACAACTCTATTTATTTTATTTACACAATGATAACATTACAATATTAGAATTAATCTAATCTATATGATTATGTGATTAAGTAGATTAGTAAGAAAAAGATGTAAGAAATTAAATTATGGAATGCAAATACTAAAGTGATTATGGTGATTATATTAACAATGATTCTAATGACAATTTTTAGGATTATATGATTAGGCGATTTATAATGTGACATGTTAAATAATGTTTTGGTTTTAACTAGATTAATTTTAGGTTGATTTCCTACTAATAACAATATTATGAGAATGATACTAGTGAGATTATAGTTCATGGTGATTAAAATTGCATAAGTAAATAAGATTAGAGAATTACCGATAAGGAAAATGAGTATATAAGAATGAAAGTAAGAACAAATATCCAACCAAATAACAAAAACTAAGTAAACACTAGGGAAATGCTAAGAAATGAGCTATAAACACTTGTAAGAAAGTATGCTAAAAGATATGTAAATATGATAATAGATTATTGGAAAAGTTGATGATAAAAAGATGATATGTTATTGTGTGTGATGATCATTAGCTTTTATAAGGCTGCATGGCTGCTGATCCTCTTGCAAATTCGTACCCTAGTCAATGCATTAAACCACCCATTTAAGCTCGGATTGAAGAAGGGCCAAGTAACGTCTTCTTGCAGGAATACCCGATCGGGTAACAGGTAATCCGATCGGGTTTTTGTGTAAGTCGGATTTTCCGTCTTTTCATCTTAAGCACGGAATCCTATGCCTTAGTCTTTGGTCAATGCACTACGGAATTGGGCTTGGGCTGATCTCCTCTTGACTTGGGTTGAGTTTTCCTTTTAAAGTTCAAAGCCAAAAATCTAAATTGAGTCCATTCGAGGAAAGATGTAGCGGAATCGTAATCAAATCGTGAACTGGCTATCATCAATTCCTTGAAAACTCGTATCCTAGTGTCTTTGCTCCATAAAGTAAGAAAATATATCAAAACCGCTTCATTTCCTATAAAATGAGTCAAAACACGCAAAACAACTAGAATAGCAGTATTAGCTCGTTAATCACTTAACAAAGTGCATAAATCGTATAGAAATCGAGCAAAAACGGGGGATAAATCAATACAAAATATCACTTATCAAACTCCCCCAAGCTAAACCCTTGCTTGTCCTCAAGCAAATATAACAAGCATAACTAGGACAAGGGTAGCTAACGATGATCAATCTATAATGCAAATCTCTAAAAGTAAGCTCTAATAAGTAGATGAATCATAAACCGCAGCAACAAGGGCGAAAGAAAAAGGCGAAACATGGTTGAGATTTACATAACGGCGCAGCATAGAAAATATTCTTCGGACCTTTTCAGCTCTTGCATGATCTTTTGACAATGGACTCTCACGGTACACTCTTCACTCAATTTTTTTTTTTTGTAAAATAGGAAATATTGGTTCAAATTTGAAGTGACACTCACCTATCTACAACTTATAAGAATGTGCCCGCAGTCTAGTATGGTAGACAATCCGAAATCATTAAGTAAAACTAATCATGATCAAATTATAATGTAAGAAGCTCAAGTAAAGTAAAGAAAAGGCTTGGGAAATTTGGGTAAGAAAGTGGACAAATGAATTTGGTCATGTGGAGCTTAAAGTCAAGCTAGTAATAACCAAATGTGTAGTGGATACTCAATCCAAATCATACCAATTCCCATCGATAATAGTCAAAGCCAAAAGCAGCATATTGGCTTATTAAACATTAGAATCAAGATACAACTTCCCATAATGTTCTTTCTTTTCATTTCATGGAAGCGTTTTTCCTCTTTTTCTTTCTTTTTTTTTTCTTCTTTTTTTTCTTATGAGTTTTCAATTTCATTTTTCATTTTTCTTTTTCCATAATTTTTCAAAGCTCTTTTTTTTTTTTTTTTTTTCTCTCTTTCACCAAAACCCGGAAATCAGTAATCCCGAGACGGCTCACACCAAATGGTGGAATTATCATAACATCGCAAAAGCACAGAACACCCCTACACAAATAGTTGGTTACTAGCTCAACAAGGGTAGGCAAATTTATAATGTAGCTAGAAAGAAGGGTGTTTATTGTGAAAGGTGAACAAGAGATTGAATGGCTTCAAAATGTAGATCATGACAGTAATACTTATAGAAAATGGAATAAAAACCATACTTATGCGTTTTGATGTAACACAGACTATAAGGAGAAACTACTCACTCCTAAACTGGGATCGGGTTCAGATGTACCGACCACTGGAGGCTCTACCTTACAATATGAGTAGCTTGCCAAAGTCAAGATCAAGCTTAATTAAGTCCAAATGCAATTCCCTATCTACTGTGTACAAGACATCCCCATGAATGCACAATTCCTCATAATAAAACGAAACATCAGCTTATAAAAACTACAAAATGAGAAATGTAAGATGGAAATGATCTTTTCTTTTTGTTTTTTTTCGAATTTTTTTTTTATAAAAACTAAAAAAACTAAGAAAACTAAACTAAAAAGAAACTAAGAAAACTAAACTAAAAAGAAACTAAGAAAACTAAAAAGAAATAAACTAAAAAGAAAACTAAAAATCTAAATGCAATCCTAAATGCAGTTCCTAAATGCAAATCCTCCCCCAAGCTAAAACTTCACATTGTCCTCAATGTGCATGCAATTATAACAGAAACAAACCGAGAAACGGTTGACAGCACATGGAACAGAGAAACGATATGAAATTCTAATGGGAAAAAGGCAAAATGAAACTAAAAATGTGAAAAATAAAGAAAAGGAATAAAATTCTTACAAAATGGCCAGCCTCCCCCAAGCTAGTATAAACAAGGGGAGCTCATCATCAAATCACAAAGGCCACCAGCTACGGCCTCTCCTCTCAGAAGGCGGTGGCTCGGGTTCGGATTCAGAAGCATCTGCATAGTGGGTATCATCTGCAGAATGATAACTACCACGAGAAGGAAGGATCCCGGTTGGGTTGCTGGCTCCAAAGGTCTGATTCTCCTCCACTTGGTGATCAGGAATATCACCTCCATACCCTCCAAACCTCTCTACGCCATAGTCGGTTCCACAACAATCCGGTCCGGTTCGCGGCACACCTGCACCATAAGCAGCACCATACCTCCCCTCGGGCCAAGTATAAAAAGACGGGTGGGGGCCCTCGGGTCTAATCACACCTTGCCTAGCAAAGTGGTCATATATGGGGTACAAAGCAAGCTGTTAGTCGGACTGAATCCTATTGACAGACAATGTTAAAGCTTCAAACATGGCGGCTACATCGCCCTCAGCATGGGTCGAGTGACAGGATGATCCAACCTCAAGGCGGCTGGATCTAAGCTGAACAGGAGGGTCAATGGGAGTAATATCCCCAACAGGAAGGTAGTAGGTAGGTCGAGGTAAGATAGACTCACCCTCTTGAAGTGGAGGTCGCTGCCGAAGAATTGGAATTTGCTCTTCCTCGGCGGTCAACTTGACCGAGTCACGGCCAGCAATCCTCCAAATCATATGGGGGTGAGAAGCACGAAACCAGTTGAGCTGAACAAAGTATGCATAATCTAACCCATTTCCCATCTCGGTGGGAGGTGTAGTCAATGCCTGAAGGTCGGTGGTGGCTTGGTTAAAGCCACAAACTCTCATAGCTAAGTGAGTGATAAGACCTCCATAGACAATGGCTGTGTTCTTAGGATTAACAGCGTTGGTCAACTGAACAACAAAATGATACGGTATACTAACAGACCATGGTACATCACCATCCACATTCAAAAGTCCTCCTAACATTTCTAACTCTACTCGTCTCACCAAATGAGGTTCAGCACGACCCAAAAAGGTCCATCCCATGAATCTTTGCCAGATTCTAATGGCGGGATGATGTATATGTTGGTGTGGGACATGGTCCCAACGAGAGACAGGGTAAGTCGAAATAGCACTCCAAAGCAGGCTAACATCAAAGCCTTCCGGAGGTGAGATAACAATGTTTGCAGTGGTGAGACCAAAATAACTAGCAAAGTTCTCCAAGTTCATACTATAATCATCATTGAACAAACGAAACCGAACTTGGGGGATAGTGTTTCTATTTCTAGACCGATGCAACTCGAATGAGCTCAAAAATTCAAGAGTTAATTGGGGGAAAGTCTCATAGCTAAAGTTCATGCTAGCACTCATACTTAGACCCCTAAACAACACTTTAACATGCTCAAGAAGTTTCATATGCCTTAAAGAAGAAACATTGAGGAACTTAGTAGCCCTCATACCTTTGCTTTTAAGTATGCACCATTTTTGCCATTGCTCATGTGAGCTATATTGTACATCCGGGAAGCTAGGATCATGCATAGCATTCCGTTGATTCTCGGGTTGTTCATTAGCATCAAGCATTTCAATATCCTCCTCGTGTGCTCTACTACTCTCTCCTTGAGTGGAGGTTCTTGCCCTCTTTGATTTCCTTAGTAAAGGAGCCATTTTCTACAAATAACTAGTATTAAAACACTTCATCTGTAAACACAATTTGATAGTCATAAGTGTTATAATACTTAGCTTTAAGCACAAATTCAAGTATAGTGACCTTAGTAAAACATTGTCATGCTATCTTTTAAGCACAAATGGATGTTATAAGCATAGCAATATGTTAATTAGGTGAGCAACATATACTTGAATGAATTTGGCTACTACCTAAAGGTATCAATACTAACTTAACATGACAAGATCATTAGTGCATAGTATAAAGCATGAATTCAAGCATCATACTATCACTTAAACAAAAGTTCTTAGCATAAAGTAAAGATGAGCATCCAAATTAGCAAATAAACATCCAAATCAAAGTAATCATCCTAATTAATCACTAGAATTCACTCTATAGCATGTAAGAAACATTAGAAATCCAATTTAAACAAGTTTTGCAATCAAAATCAAGAACCCCCAAATTGGAGTTAGGGTTTGTTTATGTTGGATTTCTGAAAAATATAGAGAGATTTAAGTAACTAAAGTAGAAATAACTTACTTGATGATGATTAGTAGTTGCCCTTGATGAACTATAGGAACAAATTTTGCAAGAATAGACTAAGAATTGAGGGTTTTGAGAAAATTTCAGCTTTTAGATTGAAGAACACGGGTAAAAGGTAGTAAACAAAAGGGTAGCAAATGGGTTTTATAGAAGAAAATAGAGTAAAACACGAAACAGACCATTTACCCGATCGGGTAGACATGGATCCGATCGGGTAAACCTGCTGATCCGGTTTTTGTTTCTATTTTCTTTGCCACTTGCTCTTACCTTTTGGCTATGTCCTTTCACATACTTACTAACCTTAGTGGTCTTGACAACTTGTGCCAAGGATAGCTTCGTCTTGTCTCAATAGGTCCTCCGATTCTAAGTACGAAAATCTATTGACGAAATATGCATAATAACAAGTAAAACGAAGAAAGTGTTCCTAACTATTACAACATAAAATCCAAAAATAGAGTCCAAATATAATAGTCCAAAATAAAAATTATTGTCTAATAAGTAAAAGAAAAAGAATGCATAAAGAAAAAGAAAAGAAAAAGACAGGTTGCCTCCCGACAAGCGCATTTTGAGTCATGCTAGACTTTGTTGTTCTATCCCTCCTTAAGCCTTATGAAGGAATTTTAGCTATTAGTAGCTGGATTCGTCCTTGAAGTTTCCACATTTACCATTTTGCCAACACCCATGGCAATCTCATTCTTCATCCTTGATGGAGTTCTTACCCTTCCCAAAAGGATTCTCGAAAGGTTTATCACCGATTGTGACTACCAATGGTTCTTCACTCTCTTGGGAGGTTTGGCTATAACTTGATAGGGTCAACTCATCTACTCTCTTTTGAAGAGACAAGATGGTTGAAGTAAGTGAGCCTAAGGCAGAACACATGAATTCTTGGGCTTGACATACTTCTCTCAACTTGGCATTTACTAAACCGTTTTGAAAAGATGAGTATTGTGGTGTATGAGTAGATAGGGCTTGATAAACTCGTGGTTGGAAAGGGTTTAAGGTTGTGAGTTTGTTCCCACATCGTTGAGGTACATGCCCTATCCCACCACAAAGTTCACATGGTGTTGTAATTGAGGTAAATGGGTGAAAAACTTTGGGGCGATATAATGTGCTCTTTGGGGTGGTTTCGTTAGATTGACTAGGACAAGCTAAGGAAATGGTAGTGTCAACTTCAATTGAAGTTTCCACTTGACTCTTCTTTCGCTCTCCCCCTTTAGGTTGTGAACCTTCCCCTCTTTCTTTTTGTGATTTGGTTGATAGGTTTGACAAATTGCTTATGAACCTACGGTGAAAAGCGATGACAATCTCTTCCCACTGCATAGGTCTTGTTGCTTCCTTTAGGCGACGGGTGAACCACCATTTTGCTTCTCCCTTTAGTGATAAAGGAAAAAGTGTTTCTCTAATTTCGTTTTGGGTGATTCCCTCCCTCATAAAGGTTTGACAAAGTTCGCAAAAGGTTTGACAAAGTTCGCAAAAGGTTTGAAGATGATGAGACGGGTTTTCGTTTTGTTTTCCACTAAATTGATTACCCTCGATGAGAGCAATCAAAGTCAAATGGACCCTTAGGATCCCACTGGCAAGCTCAAAAACCCGGTACCTTGGATCTTCTCTAGTTAGCACCATTTTATCAACCTACAAGAAAAACACAAAAGAGAAAGTTAGAAATGAATTAGGTACGGTTGCACCTAGAAATGGTAGAATAAATAAAAACCAACAATACATAAATAAACAAAACCGTGCTCCCCGGCAGTGGCGCCAAAATTTGGTCAGTTCTGTCGCGGTCCCGAACAAAAATAATTACCCGCACTTAGGCTAACAACATAAGGAATGTAATTAGGGAAGTAGGGTGTCGATCCTCAGGGAATACGTGTTACTTATGAATTGCTATGGATTGGTTTTCATTTAGATTCGAGTCACTTGAGTTGTTTGTCTAAACTATTAACATAAAATAAAATGACAAGTATATAAATGACGATATGTAAATGACAAATATGTAAATTGCAAATAAAAAAACTCAGAACAGAAGACATACCCGATCGGGTTGTCACGTACCCGATCGGGGAAACCCTCTGATCCGAACAATAACAACTAAATTCTATCTAAAGACGATATTTAAATGACAATATTGAAAACCTAACTAACTAAACTAATAAACTAGATAATAATAATAAAGTAAACTATCTAAGAACGGAAATGGAAAGACGATAAAGTAAACTAACTAGATAACAATAAAATAAACTATCTAATACGGTAATGTAAACTAACTAATCAAGTTGATATAGTGAAAGAGAAATACATGTAAAACTAATTAAAAGTCTCATAGATACCAATATTAGAATTACTATGATTGTCTAGGCCTTGTAGCGGTATATTCCTTTCGGATTCGTACCGACCTTTTAGTGGGTCCTAACGTCCTTTCAGCATGGTTAAGTCACTAAACCCCTATTGATAGTCCTAATTCCTATCCCAACTCTCGTCATAAAGATAGAAATGACTAATACAAACAATTGCTTATGGCCACTAAACAAAGTTATAGAATTTGACACGACCAAGGAAGAAACAATTTAGACGGTTCAATTGGTAACTACTCTTCTTTTAATTCATTTAACTCGTAAATCATTTCAAATATTACAACTCTATTTATTTTATTTACACAATGATGATTTTACAATATTAGAATTAATCTAATTTATATGATTATGTGATTAAGTAGATTAATAAGAAAAAGATGTATGAAATTAGACTATGAAATATAAATACTAAAGTGAATATGGTGATTATATTAACAATGATTCTAATAACAATTTTTAGGATTATATGATTAGGTAAATTATAATGTGACATGTTAAACAATGTTTTGGTTTTGACTAGATTAATTTTAGTTTGATTTCCTAACAACAACGAAATTAAATTAGAACAATGAACGTGAGGTTATGTAAAACAAAAAATCTGCTTTTCATCCCAGAATTTAAGGGACCAATAGGAGTCCTCCAAAAGACGCTGTTTTTATATATAGAAGATAATTAAATTTTTCAGCTAAAAGGTAACCCACGTTCTATCAACTTTTAAATTATATTTATAGAAATACTGATTCTAATTAATCTGCTCAAAATATGATTCTTATGCTGTGCCTTTTAATTAAGCTTATTATTAATTTCATATCAATAACAAATCAGTGCTAATGCTATGATTGAAAGACATAAACATAAAAGATAAAATAATGATGAGTATTCCATCAATAGCATACTATGGAGTTCAAATATTTATAATAATAAAAATATAAAATAGGACAAAAATAAATATTCATTTGCTTGAAAATTAATTCAAGGACTCATTTGTGCGAGAAAAAATTCAAATTGAACAATTTAGTTAGAATGAAAAAACAGGGATACAAAATGACTAATTTATTAGAAAAATGGTTCCGAACAAATTCTCAGGGGCATAGAGCATACATATATAAATAATCTTCACTTCATGAAAGAAGATAAAAAGAACAAGCCTCTAAAGAATAAAATGCTTTGTGGAAAAAAAAATCTTCACATATGCTTGGGAAGACAACAAATATTAATGAAGATTATTCAAAAAAGTTGTGGTGATAAGGGTGGGTGTAGATTGGGTAGTGAGTGTGAGAGATGAAGAAGTTGTGAGAAGAGAGACGGCCAAATGACTACGTACAAATCAAGGGATGCAATATATGTGGGTGGTGTAGGGTTTTTTAGTGGTAGTAGAGTAATGGAGTAACTTTTGCTTTTCAATTTAAGACGTTTAATGCTACTAAAATACTATTACGAGCCGAGTATAGTTTTGCTATAGGTTTGCTACTGGCCAATTGTAATTATGGGAATAGGTAAAAATCATTTTAATAAGTCTCTCTTCAAACGGATATACCCGTCTTAACATTAAAACGTGCCAGCTACTTAGCCATCTACTATATATAAAAGCAATAACATTTCATGGCTTGTCATTGGCTGCTTCATATTAGGAATGGAAAAAACAAAATGGGTCCCACAACCATTCATCCTAATTAATTACCCTCTCTCATCATTTTCTTAATACAAAAATAAACTCAACAATTAATTTCACATTGTATGTTCATTGCTCATTTCTAAGAAAACTTGGGCGAACAAGAAATATACAACGAAAAATAAATCCTTCAAAAAATTATTTATATATATTTAAAAAATGTAATTTAAAAAACAATAAATTAAAAAACAAGAAAAACAATAATTTAGTTTGAGTCTTTCCGGTAAAAAATTAAAATTAATTTTAGATTATTAAGTCTAATTATACGGAGTATTTATAAAGTTTGTTGGTAGTTTTTGGTGGATTTGATTCAACGCAGTCATTAGTAGAGAGGAATTGAGTAACATTTACTCCGTACTAGGGTTAGTAGTTGTTGGACCAATTTCATAGTTTTGATAATGACATATGTTTATGTAATAATATGTTTTACTCGATATATCATATGCGTGTAATTGTGTGCTTTAGTCTTATTATAGCTAGCAACAATTATGAGAAGAAAGATCAAAGTTAGGCATAACTTTGATAAAGTTTGTGAGACAAAGTTATAACAACTTCAGGAATAACTTTGGAAGTGAACATGGAAGTTATAGCTAACCCGGCATAACTTTAAACAAAATCGCTTCAAGCAAGATCTACATAAAAACTACACAAGCTCGAGAAGATTGGGAGGGTCTTTTGATCAAGATGAAGAGATGATCGTATCTGAAGATCTTTGTGAAGATTAGGATAGTCTAGGTGTCAGTAGGTAAACTATTCCATTCGAGAGATTTTATGTTCAAAGCTATAGCTTTGGCCCTATGACTTTGGATGATAAGATATTGATGCATGATTTTGGAAATAAAATGTTTGAAAAGTTTCAAAAAGTGAAAGAGTATTTTATATTATCAAAAGTTTTATTAGAGAATATATTTATGAGATTCTATTGGTTAGTAATACAACTTATGGGTTGTCATGCTACCTAGGGTTTCTAATATATTCTATCTCAATTTGTTGTTAACCTAATTAGCCAACCTAGTGTTTGAGCCACCTAGGGTTTCGTGTAAACCAAGGGATTGTGCCACCTAGGGATGCGTGCCTCCTAGGGTTTCGTGAGCTAGGAATTTCGGCCTCCATAGGTTGTTTTCCTTGTTTACCTAATCTAGGATTCTACTATATCTTTACAACAATATTTTGATATATTAAGATAAATATATTTCTATAAGATAAACCAAATAATATTTTGAGATAAAGATATTTCTAAAAGATAAGCAAATATTATTTTATGATAAGATAAGTATCTTTATTAAATATTATACTAGGGTTTTAGATCTACTATGATTCTACTACTATAAATACTCATTCACATACAAATTGTAAAATACACGAAATACACTACATTCACACGGCTACATATTTTACTTGTGTTGATTTTTCAAAATCGTTTTAAAGCAAACCTTTGAGCAAATATTTATTATTTTTAGTGTTTATTTTCAAAAGAGTCGTGCATCAATTATTATCAATCGCTTGAGTGAAATACGTTATTGGATAATAGTACATCATTATAAGCTTACAATTCTTTAACGGGAATCTGTGTGAGTTATATTGTACTTTATTATTAGCGTAAGATAGTATAGAGTATTTAGCGATACTCACCTTGAGTTATAATCATAGTGTTGATTATACGAGTGGGTTGATAGTTTTTGTAATCCGTATCGAGAATAGTGGACGTAGGTTTCAACGTGTGAAACTGAACCACTTCAAAAATCGTGTGCCTCTCTCTTATCTCTTTACTTTTCGTTATTTCGTTATTCGCGCTTACTTTGATTAATTAATTAGTTGATTTTAATCCATAAGATCAAATAATTAATTACATATAATATAAATCGAAAAAGTGGGGCTAGTTTTTAATACTCAATTCCCCCCCCCCCCCTCTTTCGTATTCGATCAATAGACTCTACAGTAGTATTTATATGGAGCCCTAAATTTGTGAGGTTAACCCGTGAGTATATAATGTATTCAAAAGATCCACTTTATGGGCCAAGTTTTTTTAATTATGGACCAATTTTAGAACCGATTTATCATCGAGTATTTTTTTAATAGATATGTATGTAGTTCGCAACTTAATGAAAACTTCAATATCATTTTTAACTATTTATTTATGCATATAATCAAATTGATGATTATTCCATCCCGGCCCGTGCAATTATGCACGGGTTTAAAACTAGTTGCATAGATAAAGACAATATTTTTTTTTGCAAGAATTCCAGCTTCCATTAATGAAATAAGAATCCATACAAGAGAAACCACTAGGAGAAATATAAAACCTCTAACTAACTAGTGAATCAACTACGTCTTCAGAGATTATACCCTTCATGTAGGCATATAATCGAAGACTAATAACATATTTAAGCTTATACAATAGAGAGCATACATCAGATTTAACACCACTGAAGATCCTAGCATTACGTTCTTGCCATAGAAAGTACACAAGCCCATTCATAGCACAACGAGCCCATACTTTCCTCCAGTTTTTCCCTCTGTTAAGTCCAAGCATGTTCAACTCATGTTTCAGGCTAAGAACATTTATGTGGACTCCTTGCCAAGCCAGAACCTTCTGAGCTAAATCAGTAGAGAAGGAACATTCAAAAAACAAGTGAGAACTAGTTTCCTATTGCCTCTCACATAGAACACATCTATTGACAAGAATAAACCCTCTTTGAATGAGATTATCAGTGGTAGGGAGACTATTCTGAGCAGCAAGAATAGTTGTAAACCAATGTCTTGGCATGATAGCAGTGTCACATGTTGCCTTTGCCCATGTGAGAACAGGAGAAAGCCCTCTGAACAGGTTGTAGATGCCTTCAAGATGCAATCTGCCCAGTTTTGTTTGATCAGATAGGACCTGTCTTGCAATGGTGTTATGGCCTGTCAACTGAAGAAGTTCATTCCTAATGCTCAAAACTTTTTTCCAGCCAGCAGAATCAGAATCCTTAGCAGCAACATCCCAAATATCAGTATGTTTCAAGAGGTAGGCACGACACCAACTGACCCAAATTGAGTCATTAGCAACTGAGAAAGTTTCCAAATCCATTTAACAATTAGAGATTTGTTCCAGCTCAAAATTTCCCTGATATCAAAGCCTCCTTCATTCCTCTTCCTACAAATATTCTTCCAACTCAGGAAAATGTGCTTCCTGCCCCCCTGCTTGTAGCCCCAAAGAAATTGCCTACACATTTTCTCAATGTTAGCAATAACCTCCTTAGGTAAGAAGAGGCAAGAGCACCAAAAGCTTTCCACACCAAAAATAACAGATTTCATAAGCTGAATCCTGCCAGCATAAGAAAGAATCTGTGAAGTCCAGTGATCAATTTGAGTCTGAATTCTACCCAGCAGGCTATGATACATTTCAGAAGTAACCCTAGAAGGATTCAAAGGAGTGCCCAAGTATTTGAAGGGAAAACTTCCATCAACATAACCAGTATGTTGCATTATCATCTGTTTCACCTCAGAAGAGATTCCACCAAAATAAATATTAGTCTTGTTGTCATTTGGGAGAAGCCCTGACCAAGTACCAAAAACCCTGAGAGCTTCTTTGGCAGCTAGAACAGAAGGAAGATCCCCTCTCACAAATATAAGCAAGTCATCAGCAAACATTAGATGAGTAAGCCCAAATAGATAAAAACAAATTATTTGCTAATATCTACACATTTTATTTGTGTCTTATCTATAAAAATGGTAACTATTTAATCCGTGTAAAGCTTAAGACCGATAGTGTCCGTCCTAAATGAGAATTTGTGAAGTCAAAAACCTATAACACGACCAAGCAACTTTCCTATTAGATCGTTGACGGGTTCAAAAGAATACCATCAGCCCAAATTTAACACTTTTATTTTATTATATATTTATTTAGTTAGGCAATCCGAAAATTTCTATGTTAAATATCGACATGTTTAAATATATTACTTATTTATAAAAAATTAGTTGGTTATCAAATAGAGTATTATTTATTGATCCATATATATCATTTTTTACCCAAAATTATTTATACAACAAGTATAATAGTATGATACTAAATTTACAGCAAGTCTTACTTGCGATGGGGCGACCCATAGCAAACTTGTGACGGGTCAAGCTCCCTTCGTCGCAAACTTTTGACGGGTCAAGCTCCGCTCACAAAGAGCAAGTGGAAGGCTTCATTTGTACCCCACTTGCCCCCTACTTGCTCTTTGTGAGGGGAGCTTGATCCGTCGCAAATGAAAATTTGTGCAACTTCTAAGTGCACAAATGATAACATTACCTATATTTTTTTTTATCATATATACGTATATATTTTAGGAGGTGTGGAGTTTACATTGGCTTCCTATCTAATAGTTATATTTAAATTATTATAAGATGCATAGTAACTATTATTTTAAAACGTACACAAGTCAAAATATGCATTTTGTCATGTTTCACTAATTAAAAATCTGTACTAAAGAAAATGTGGGGAAAATTCTCAATTTAAATTTGCACAAGTCAAAAATTTCATTTTGTTTTGTGCACGAGTTTGACTAATTGAAAACTGGTTTAACAATTTGTATACGTCTGCAACTATTGAGATTTGTGCAATTGTACAAATTATGTGTTAGTTATCATTCACGTAATTTTGTTTCGTCATATACCGGTTAGCTCCTTTAGAAGTCGTCCGATTAACAAGGTAGAGTAGAAACTCGAATGTAGCTAACAAGATATATGATACTATAACAAGTACCTACTATTAGACCTGGCAAAAGCAATCCGACCCGATTGACCCGACCCGTGACCCGAAATTAACCCGAACTACAACACTCGAATGTGACCCGAAACCCGATTGGACCCGTCCCGACCCGAACATGACCCAATCTTTCTTGACCCGTAACTGACCCGACCCGACCCGAAAATAACCCGATTCAAAACCACTCAACCAGAAAATGACCTGACAAAACATAACTTTAATTGAACCAAAAAGACTTAAAATGGCCTTTTGTCTCTTATTCTTTGACCCGAAAAATGACCTGACCCGAAATAACCCGACCCGATTGACCCGAAACGGACCCGACAACAAACCCGAAACCCGAAATGACCCGACCCGATCCAAATTAACCCGAAATCAACGAGAGACCCGAGTTGACCCGGCCCGAACTGGCCCGACCCGAACCCTACCCGATTGACCTGTTTGCCAGGTCTACCTACTACCTAGCCAATATAGACTCTCACAAATTCTCAGTTAAGACGGACATATTCTTAACTTTAAGACGGGTCAAGTATCACATATTAGAAAAAACCAGAATGCATTGAAATTGCCAAAAGATTTGCTTGATCTATGCAAGTGGGGTTATTTGACCCGTTTTACCCTTATGATGACCTATTGATAGACCCGAATTTATCATTTCTGTTAATTACAAACGAAATTTATAATTCAACTTTAAGATATTAAATATGACTTTAGTATCAATTATTACATTTGCAAATTAAAATTGTTAAGCAAAAATAAGGAGATTTTACTGTTTTACTTTAAACTTTATTTCTAAAGATAATTAAATTAAACAAGAGATAATTAATTAATATAAATCTTAATCTTAAATATTTGCATTTTATTATAGCACATTCTTAAAGAGCATACTCTTGTAATTTGCACGGGTTTAAAACTAGTGTACTTTTAAAGGACGAATCAAACAAGATTCATATGAATATATTTTCTCTTATGTATTAGCCGAAAATTAAAATATTCTTCTTACTTGTAAATAGTGTCCAAAAGAGAAGTGTGGAGTTGAATGAAGGCAGTATATGTAAGGTGGTAGGGAAGTCCTTGGAATATTAGTTACAGTTACAACAAAGGGTATCTTGGTTTCAAATAGACAACAAAGTCCTCTTTAATGCTGCAAACTCTAAAGTATACTGCCCACCGGTTTTGTCTGCTGCCCAAGTTCTATGAATATCAGACAATTCTAGTGTTATTAAAACTCAAACATTTCGTGCATTCTTCTTCATCCACATCATCAACTTAGCCTAATAGTGGTGGGGCCAGTTGACAATTTTAATTGTATACTTTACAAATTTAATTTATTTATAAGTAAATTTTTTTTTGACAAAAACTGACGTAAAAATAAATAATTGCCATTGATTAATGTAAATAGTTGAGATCTGAAACTAATGTAAAGATAATGTAAAACTTACACATTTGGAACAAAATTATTTTTCAAACAACATGGGAAAGGAATTAAAACCCAAAAAAATAATGCAATTTTTTTTAAAAAAAGATAATGGATTACCTTATTAATAAATTAGCCACTAGATTTACATACTTCAGTGAGTAAACACTCACATAAATTAGGTTCATAATATGTTATAATTGCATAAAATGAACATTTGAAAATTGAAAATATTGATAAAATGAAAAAAAAAAATGGAAAAGATGGCAAAACAAAACTAATTGAAAAAAGATGTTAATGCAAAATATGTATATATACAATATCATCTGAAAAAGTCGAATATCGTCAAAGCACATTAAGAACAAACCTGCAAATGATTTGATGAATAACTAGGGATTGATACTTTTAAATTGGGGCGGCGGAAATGAGGGGGGGGGGGGGACGAATTATATGGAATTTCTAAGGTACAAATTAGCAAATTGTATGGTGGTACACTGCAATTTAGTGTCATGGGCCAAATTGTACAGTAAAGGATTTACTCAAATTATCATTTGACATTGACAATACTCATTTTAAGTTTAAAACGGGTCCAATAGATATAAAATTACATAATAAATTACTTAAAATATGTCAATATTTTTTGTCCCCATTGGCCTCATTTGATAATATTTAACCGTTTTAAGATGTAAGACAGATAATCCGTCTTAAACAAAACTTATTGAAGTGTAAAATATATAGTTTCATTTGGGATGACTTATTTAGTGATGTTGACAAACTTACGCAGACAAGTTAAATGAGTTTCTTAACCACCCTGTGGAGTTAAGTTGCCAAATGGGTCGAGTCGGGCGGGTAACGAGTTCGATCATTTTATGTTCAAGTAAAATACGGGTCTTTTTTATTTCGCATTTGAAAAAGACGGGTTCACATGAGTCTGCTTTAAACGAGTTTCGTTTGGGTTTGCCTTTCTACATATATTTATTTTTTAAATTTTAATTATAAACAAAGAATTTTTTTATAATTTTTCTATTTATACAGTTCAATACATAGTATTAAATGAAGAAACATGTTAATTATAAATATTTAGTAGAGCCGTCACATTTAATGTATAATTTTATTTTTTTAATGACTTCCCCTATTAAAAGGGCCAAGATGATTAAAATTTTAAAAAGCTTGAATTAAGGGTAAGACAAGGGGGTAGAAATAGATAAGGTTAAGACATTTGAATTGTACATCTCATATGAATCTTCAATTAATTTATAATTTAAAATATAATACATACTGAGATATATTGGGTTATGTAGTAAGTTTTTTGCGTCGCAACACTAAAAAAAACACCGACGATTTTGTCTTATGAAAAACTTCTATGTATGTAAATGTGGACTATAAAAAACATATTAGTATGTTACCATGTATTATATTTATGTATTTTAGGTCTCTTCAATGGTAAAAATTGGTGTTGAGCTTAGATAAAAAATAAGTCTTTAAATCTTTTTTTAAGACTCAGATTTTAGATTCTTTTATTTTTCATATAACTAAAACTATAAAAAAAAACAAAAAAAAATATATACTATAATATATATTACCTACTTTTTCACTCATGATAATATTTTTCTTAAGTCTCAAAATAAATTATTGGATATCCAAAAACGGAGTTAATAACGTATGAAATTTGTTTTTATCTCTAGTCTTAAGATACGATTTGCATTGGTGTTGAGCGAAATTAGAATCAAATTTACTATTCTTAAATTTAGTTACATGTCAATATTACGTATCAAAGATATATACATATTTACTAAGTTAATGTTGCATATGAGACATTCATTTATTATTACATATTGGAATTTTGAATTAAATGTCATTATAAGGAAAGAAATTATTGTTCAAATGTAATCATATGCTTTTTTTTTATATTTTTAATAATAACAATGTTTAAAAACCTTACCCGTGCAATTTTGTACGGTTTAAAACTAGTTGTTCATTTAGTTTATCAGCCATCCTAATATTTCTTTAGCTAGTCTTTTTGTCTTAATTTTAAGACGGGAAAAATGTCGTCATTTCGTAATAAAAAGTGATCATTTAACAACAAAATGTTACATACATATTAAAAAGTTACTTCAATGACTTTATAAAAAAAGAAGGGATTTTGTATCGCGTACCCCTGTGTTTTCTTGAATTCTAACATTTACCCTCGGTATTTAAGAAACATATGATATACCCCTAAACTCCCATATTAGTTCCTAAGATACCCCAAGTATCCAAATTTGAGTTTTTTAATGGTTACATATTGACACAAAAAAAATGTATATTGATGAGTAAATAAGGATTATATTGATAATCACACGTATTTTTGACAAATAATCAACTAAAACCGCCAAAATATAATATTTTAAATTGTGTAATTTAGCATTTTGGGTATTTGTCGAACAATTTATTAAGTTTAGGGGTATCATGTGATTTTGAAAAACCGAGGATATATTGTAGGATCTGAAAAAACATAGGTATACATCATAGAATAACCCAAAAAAAGAAAATGGTTAGATTTTATCATAATAAATGTGTCACATTTTTCTTTGGTCTCAATTTTTTTCACATGGTTTAAAGTTGGCACCTTCTGCCGCCCTACTTATGACGGATATACCTATCAAATGAGATTTTGTGTTGCTACTGCTCCATCTTTCATACCTTAAAGATTGTCTTTTGGGAAACGACAACTAAATTGATGTGCTATTGTCTATCGTTGTCGATCCTATCTCAAATGTAGTACAAGTAATGCTTTTTCGCCCTGATTTAAGAGGTTCTTATCTTAGTCGATTAAATAGACGTTTCTAAATAGACCAAAATAAAAACTGTATCAAGTTTACTCGATACAAGGATAACATAAACACAGATGGAAAAACACACTTCCTATAACAGTACAATAAGAAAATAGAGCATGGGATAAATATTGGTCGTACAGCCGTTGTACGTAACTTGGGATTCCGCGCACGGAGCAACAATTAGTATCATAAAACATGTTTTTATAAAAGTATTAATTTTTATTGTACATGAGTCAATCTCACAATATATTTATTTGAGAAGACCGCTCCCTAATAGGCACATAGTAGTTAGTAGTTAGTAGTTAGTTTTTGTATACAAAAATACCCCCATGCAATTACACTTCCATTAAACACATATCGTCATCTCTCAACTTATTAGAGAGAGTCCAATAATTATGAATAACTTTCGATCCCTCACATTAAAAGCTGAGACTTAAGACGATATCAAACTTCCTTTATTATTTAACAAATAAAAAAAAAGATCTACTTTATATAAAAGAGAAAACATTTCTTGTGTTTCTATTGGCTCCACAATTCAAGAAACAAAAAAGTAAAAATTGACCCCACTAACATTATTCCTAATTAATTACTCTCTCTCTCTCCTCATTTCTTTCTTCTTTTTCTTATACTAGTTTTAAACCCTAAACAATGCACGGGTCATAATAACATGCGCTCTTATCGATACAGAAGCATATAAAGAAGCGTGATAAAATATTCTATGACGTAATATAAATAAGCTTGTAGTAGATATTCGATATACGTATGATTTAAGTTACTACAAAGTATGATAATGAAATTAATTTACATGTTAAATACAATTTACGACAACAAACATAATTAAGATGAAAATGGATATAATTTTAATAGAGTAATTATACAATAATAAAACAATTAACTCAATTATATTGACACTTAAGTTACCTATACATGCATTGGACCGACTATATACAATCAACCCATTTATATAACATATAAAAACTCTCATTTTTCAATCAATCCATTTATATATGACTCGTTTAACGTGTGTCATGCAACTGTGCAATGTGTCATCCAACTTTGCAAGTCCATTTCATTTTACAGCCCTAATTAAAACTTCCATGACTTCAACACTTCAACCCTAGTTGCCTTGTTAGTAATTGTGACACACATATATCTTTCTCTATATCTCAAATATTTCATGTCGGTCTTTTATATTTCCTGTGATCTTTTTTTTTGGACTCTATATTTTCTTCATCTAATATATACTCTATAATATATCAACTATACTATTTTGATTTTGTTTCAAAGAAATTATGATGTCAGGGAATTCGTTTATGCATTTATAATGATGAACTTATGCTGGTATATGCTAAATCTTTGTCCTTGTTTTATTTTATTTTATGTGTTCTTTCACTTTAAATTCGTTTATGTGATTTTTTTAAAAAAAAGTTCTATTCAATTTTGTTACATGCATCGTAAATTTGATGATTACTTATTTTATAAAAATTAGCGAATATCATATCTAATACTTTTTTTATTTTATTTTAATAAAATTATGAAATTTATGTATGATATAAGATGATGTTCATAATTGTAATTCTGTTACTTTTTATGATATAAAATATAAAATACTTTTACCATATTGTAATTGTTAAATGATAGGATATTTGCAGTCTTGTAAATCAAGTATGATTTTCATCTTATTGCTTTTATTATTTTTTTTTGTTAGTCGAGTTCTCTAGATATTAATTTTCTACGAATTTTTATAATTAAGTTTGTGATTATGATTATGGTTATAATTTTGATATTTTATTTTGCAAGATTTTGTTTTATGGAATGACATTTTAGGTCGATTCCTACTGGTTGGAATATAAGTTTTTATTGATTTTTTTTGTAATTATTTACTTTATAATTTTTTAAAAGTTTATTTAACATATGTATAGCGTGTATCGATTTCTTTTCATTTAATATACGTGCGTTTTAATTTTTAATATATGAATATGAATGTATGTACATTTTAACATGTGAAATTGTGTACCAATTGTCAAATGAGGAATGGAAAATAAAAAGACTCTAAAAAGAGTAACCCACATTTTTTTTCATTGAATTGTCAATTTTTTTTGCATAAATTGAGGAACCAATAGGAGCTCTCCAATTGTTTCCTATTTTATATATAGTAGATATCGATGATGAATGGTTTGTAATACCGTTCTGAGATTTTTTTTGGTTCTACAATAGTATTGATTTGCGTAGTTTCGACTCTTGGCAGCTAACTATATTATCGCTAACACTACATGTGGTATGGTGACATTTAGTTATCGTTACCGAGTCTTCTTCGAATCTCGATGATGAGCGGTTGTAGTTCCGTCTGAAAGATTTTTTATTTAGTTGCAAGAGTATTGTAATTTTATTATTAATTGTATTATTTGGACTTTGTTTTGCATGAAAGTGTTAGTTTTTAATTTTAATTTTTAATTTTTTTATTAAGTTATATATATATATATATATATATTAGACTTTGTTATTGCTAGAATATTGTAATTTCACAAGTTAAAGAAAATATAATCATCCTAAAATCATGGAATATGAAAATAATATGAAAATATGCTTATAACATTATAAAATTATGGAATTTGTAAATATGTAAATAATTATGGAATTTGTAATATGAAAATAATTTAAATTAGATGTGTTAAGATTGAGGAGAGAGAGTATGTAACACCCGGAAATGTACCCTATTTTTCTAGTAAAAATATTTTACGGATACTTTTCAACAAATTTAAGTTTTAATATAGAATTTTATGTTCCGAGTCGAATTTAGAATTTCCGAGTTCGTATTTGGAATTTCCGCGAGATTCCATGAGAATCCCGTCTTAAGGCGTCTTTGACTTTTATTGACTTTTGAGTCGTCTTTGACTTTTCTTGACTTTTGAGTCGTCTTTGACTTTTCTTGACTTTTGAGTCGTCTTTGACATTTCTTGACTTTTGAGCCGTCTTTGACTTTTCTTGACTTTTGAGCCGTCTTTGACTTTTGTTGACTTTTTCCTTATAAATATCATACTACCATTTAATCTATTTTTCATTCACAAACACAACACATTACTTCATCAATAAGAAACCCAAACCAAAACCCTTGTCTCCATACACTTTCCGATCTTTGAATCACCGTATCTCCTTCGTTTCTTTTTGGAATTCACGTAAGTTCGTCTTATTCTTCCCCTCTTAGCTTCCTCTATCCGTATTGGTAATAAAATTACCGTCTTTCTCGCTTTTTAAATTATCCGTCTTTCTCAAGGTGATTGATATTCGTCTTTTATTATCTAATTGTATGTAGGTGAAGACTAGGAAGGTTTAGAATCGATTAAAGACGCGTAAAGGTAACGGTGAAGGGTTACTCGGTATCATTTACGTGTTTCGCATGCTTTATATGATTAGAAATCGTATTTAGAATACGATTAGAAGCTTAGGGATCATGTTATGATTTATGATTGTTGTTATTTTATGATTGTTGATGATGAATATTGATTGTTGATAATTATTAGAAGTGAATTAGGAGAATTGAAAATGATGGAACTTGTGTATGTTGTTCTCGGGTAGGAAGTAGTCCTGGCCGAAGGGCCGGCTGCCGGTTTAGTGCCCGGCTGAGAATTCACTGCACCGACCCTTTTTCGTAGAATGATCATATCGCCTTCGTTACTTGCTTGTTTTGGGCTTGGGACCACTCGTTGGAACCGTAAGAGGATAAGCTATCACATCGACTTGGAATTTCTGCATTCCCATATCTAGAACTCTAGTTATGACCGTTTGAAGTGGACCCTTGTTTTAGTTAGTTTCCAAACTTGGTTTTTGTGGGTAGTTGTGCTCCGAGCCGGGGTACCGGCCGCCTCCCTCCACCCCGGCCTGGAACACGGCTGTGTTTTCTTCTTGAAATTTCTAAATCTCGTAATTTATAATAGTTCGCATGAGTCGTTTATCGTATAATTTTACGTAGTGACTTATAATATTCATGTTTTGGATATATGATATTTCATTCGCTTGTATCACATGTTTTGTGACGGTTTTTGCTATGTCCCCCTTGTGAGGCGGTTTAATATGTTATATTTGAGCACTATTGATTTTTGTGCTATGAACTCTCATTTCCGGCTACACCCTTATACTCGTTAGGATGGAAGTCGGCGAGATGGGTGTTCCTAATGTAGATGCTTGTTTTAGTGGGGATAGCGACGTTGTTGAGGAGGCGAAACGCAATGCGGGGATCGACCGCCTTCAATGTTGTAGATCCTGCGAGGGGGTGGTATTTGCATGAGCGTACTAGCTGACTTTTGACTATAGTCTCTTTCGCCTCTTAGTTGCAGGTTGAACGAATTTGGGGGTACTCGGCGTCTATGATTGACCGAGTCTTGGATGCGAAACGTTTATCGCATGTCGAATCGGAACACGTTATTCCGAGAGTCTGGCCAGGTTTAGACTAGGACCGTATTATTATCGTCGTCCTACCGAGAGGATTAGAGTCTTGTGTGTACGAAACGTCTTATCGTACATGATTCCGGGAAACGTCTTATCCCGTGAACTTGATTGTCTAGGTCATGAGTATACGAAACGTCTTATCGTATACGGTTCCGGAAAATGTCTTATTCCGTGAGCTTCCATTGGCTTGTCTTGCTATTGTACACGATGCTAGTGCGGTTCATTTACCGTGAGAGAGGTCGTCATTGTATTGTTATGTGTGGATGCGTGATTACATGATTGATTATTCATGGTCATTGCATGACTTGGCATGGTTTGTTTGTCGAGTCTCAATCTTATCAAACTTATACCGCTAACGGTGAGATGTAAGCCCTAGTGAGCGTATTCGGTTGCCTAAGAGTGTCTTCCCCGAGTCTTTGTAATAACATGATGGATTCGGATTTGTGCCTCTTATGCTCTTCATTATATATTGAATTGCCTATCTATTCTTATCGTATCTCACATGTATATCTATATATGCATGCTCTACTTTTGTATTTCCTTTTATGTACGTTTAATGTGATATGGCTGGGAGAACCCGGAGTTACTCCCCACTGATTGTGGCGTTCATGTTTTTCATGGATGAACAGGTTGCTTGCATGGATGGCTTTTTGCTTGACTATTTTGGGGTTCGGGTGTGAGCTAGCGGGCGTTGTCCCTGAAAGTTTCACCACTAGACGATTTTAGCTAGTTTTGCTAAACACTTGTTCTTTGCTAACATTTTAAGAGACCCCGTCTCTTCGTTGTATTTCCGTTTTTAGTTTGTAATATTTGACACTACTCGTTTCATTTAACTTGCATGTATAAAAGTTTTTTTTTAAACTACCTATTTCCGCAATATAATTCACATGCTTGTTTGTTTTATATTTCCGCATTCGCGAGGGTTGTCACAACCAAATAGCACCAAAATAAGACCTAAAAATCCGTCTACTAATCTTCTTCTAAAATATACGAGTCACCAAACTCATCTTCATAATCTTCTCCTATAAGAAATGACAAAAATAACATTATTAGTATTAAAACTTGATTTCAACAATTAAAGTGTTGAAAACGATTTTGTCGGAATTGAAAATGAAACGTACACGGAGATGAAGAGCGGAGAGGAGACTCTAGAAATATAATTTAGAACGGATTTAGCCAAGTAACGAAGGTTTTGTGACGATTTTGCTCAAGAACGATCAAGAACATGAAGAACAATTGTGATTATATTAAAGAAGGTATTAAGTAGATATTAAGTTGATTTAATGTAAAATGAAAAGATAATTAGTGAGTAAGAGGGGAGGGTTGGACCGTGCAATATAGGGGATTAACGGGAGTCGGGTTTTAAACTTGTTGTTACGAGATTGACTCGGGTTTTATAAATATATTATGGTAAATATCTAGATATTATTAGATATTATGTTTGTTTAATCAAATATCTAGATATTATTAGATATTATGTTAGTTTAATGAAAATATCTAATCCTAAGGGACAAGAGGAAGAGGCGTGTGGAAGAGGAAGAAATCGGGTCTGTTTTTAAGCGATTTGTTGCGGAATTTAAGTTGACAGATCGATAAAGTTACAAATATCTTAGATATTTGTATTAGTTTAATCAAAGTAATCAAAAGCCCAAAAATGAGGGAAAAAGGGTGCCTTGGGCGTGTGGCACATGTAGGAGTCGGGTTTTGGGTTTGTTTCGGGACTTAAGTTGACTCGGGAATAGTTAAATGAAGTTCGGGTTTAAAACGTATAACCTACTCTTTAATTCCTAATAAATTCAAAATAATTATATTAAATTATCATAAATTCAAATAAATCGTAATAGATTAAAATAAATTAAATTTATTATTTTTCAAATATAATTTCGGTCTTTCAAATTACGGGTTGTTACATTTTTGGTCAATAGTGACCACTTTTTGATAAATAGTGACCATCATGGAAATTAAAGTCATTTTTTAGTCATAAAAGATGGTCACTATTTATCAAAAAATGGTCACTATTTTTCAAAAAGTGGTCACTGTTAACTGGTCGCATCCTGCGACGGTCTTACAGGAGAATTTGCGGTCTTTTATATATACACCGTTTCGTTGGAATTTAAGGTATGTAATGGTCGAAATTTTAATTCATCCAAAGTCGTTTGAAACGAAACTATATTGCAAACTCTAAATATATTTGAAATTTCTTGTCTTAATTGTAAATATGGTCTTATAGGAAAAGAGGAAAAAGGCCCAGGATGCCCAGAAGCATAATATACATCCACATTATTTAGGAAGGGCCGGCTATGTAGGCAAACAAGAAAAATGGTATAAAGAAGAACTTAAGCAAGAGAAAGAGAATAAACCTAATGAAGATCCCGCTCTTACACAGAAATCGGTAGTGAATCGTCTTACCGATCGGGGTTATCTTTGGATCAAAGCACATACCCCGCCATCTAGTGCCCCGACTCCACCGCGATTGCAAAAAGTTATTGATGAATTTATAAGTTCGATTTAAACAAGTATGTTTTCTAATTCATTAAGATCATTTTATGTGTTATTTTTTTGAACCATCCGTCCTTGATAACAAGGGCACTGGAAGGAAAAGGAAGAAAAGGGAGAGTTTGTTCCGTCTAGATTAGAGGATGCATTGGTAAAAGCATTAGGGAAACCAGAGCACACTGGGAGAACGAGAGGAGTTGGCGGCTTTGTTGGTCTACAAACTTATTTTGGAAAACCACCAAGTCGATATAATTGTGGGAAGCGGTATACAGATGATGACATCGAGTTGCTTATTGAGAAGGCAAAGAGTGAAACCATGGAGCAAATGAATGTAGTGTTAGAAAAGAAAATAACTGAAGCCTTGAGAAATGGTGGGAAAATATCATTATTTGATGCTACTTTGGAGGATTTCCCAAAGAATCATTCTCCCCGGGAACATGATCAAAGTAGTTTTCATTCAACTCATTTTAAAGACCCATTCATCGAGTTAAAGGTAATTTATTACCGTCAAACATTTTATTTTTATCGCCTGTAATTTATTAGTATCATTATATGTTCCTAACATCATTTGTTTTGCTGTAACATTTAGTTTGCTAAAGTAACTGTGTTATGAGAATTTTTAGGAGAGAGTTCCTTGTCGACTTGCTATCATTGAAGAGGGAGAAGTGATTGCTGTTGCTGAGGGGATGGTTTTACCATGAGTTGAAACAAAAATGGTACACAACACACCATTGACCATGCAAAACGCCCATGTGTCCATTGATAGAGTTATCATAGCTGACGCATCACTTCCATGTCCGTGGAATGGACTTAGTAAGGTTGGAGAAGTGGAAGGGAGCTTTGCGCAATGGCCAATGTGACAACCCTCGCGAATGCGGAAATAATAAACAAACAAGCATGTGAATTATATTGTGGAAATAGGTAGTTTTTAAAAACTTTTATACATGCAAGTTAAATAAAACGAGGAGTGTCAAAATATTACAACTAAGTGCGGAAAATAACAAAGAGACGGAGTCTCTCAAAATGTTAACAAAGAACAAGTGTTTAGCAAATAAGCTAAAATCGTCTAGAGGTTAATCTTCCAGGGACAACGCCCGCTAGCTCACACCCGAACCCCAAAATATCATATCCAAAGAGTCAATCCATGCAAGCAACCTGTTCATTCATGAAAAACATGAACGCCACAGTCAGTGGGGAGTAACTCCGGGTTCTCCCAGCCATATCACCTTTAACGTACATATAAGGAAATACAAAAGTAAAATCATGCATATATAGATATACATGTGAGTTGCAATAAGAATAGATAGGCAATCATAGATATAATGATAAGATCATGTGGAAATCAAATCCGTAACCATCATGTTATTCAAAGACTCGGGGAAGACACTCTTAGGCAACCGAATACGCTCACTAGGGCTTGCATCTCACCGTTAGCGGTATAAGATTGATAAGATTGAGACTCGACAGACAAACCAAGTCAAGTCATGCGATGATCACGTAATATCCAACATATTATCATCCATTCACGAACCAAGACATTGACGGTGTCCAATCACGCAATGACCATGAACAATATCATGAAATCACGCATTCAAGAACGACACAAGACGACAACGCTCACGGTAAATGAAACGCACTAGCATCGTGTACATGGCAAGTATGATTAAAAGGCATCCACGGGATAAAACATTTCCCTGAAAGCATACACGATAAAACATTTCGCGTATGTAGACTAATTTCCTCCTGGTAGCACGACGATAATAAATATCAGGTCCTAGTCTAAACCTGGCCAGGATCTCGGAATAAACGTGTTCCGATTCGACATGCGATAAAACGTTTCGCATCCAAGACTCGGGCTTATAATAATAAATTCACGAGTACCCCAAATTCGGTTAGATCCAATTCACGAAAGAGGCGGGACGGAGGAAAAGAGCACCAAGCCTCTATAAACAAGCGGTTCGTACATTCAAATAAACAACCCCTCGACAACGTGATACAACATTTGGACGGCCGGGTTCGAACAACAACGCATAGCGTTCAACTCCCAACAACGTTCATATGCCCACTACACATGCAATGAAGAAGTTAGGAGAATACCTCTCCGTTCCGACATTCCAGCCTTACGAACGGGAAGGTAGCCAAGGGAATGAGAATACAAAGCACAAGACAAAATAGTGCTCAAACCGACTCATTTGTAAAAACCGACTCAAAGGGGGAACATATCGAAAACCGTCACAAAACATGTGATACATGCGAAAGAGATATCATAAATCCAAAACATGAATCAATACATGATACCCAAGCATTAGACCAAGTTTAAGAAGCATAATAATTAAGAAACATAGATAACTCTCCAAAACAACAAGTTTGGAAACTAACTTAAACAAGGGTTCACTTCAAACTGTCATAACTAGAGTTCTAGATATGGGAATGCATAAATTCCAAGTCGAGGTGATAGCTTATCCTCCTACGGTTCCAACGAGTGGTCACAAGCCCAAAGCAAGCAAGCAACGAAGGAGATATGATCATTCTACCAAAAAGGGTCAGTGCAGTGAAACTGCACAAGTCACGACCGTGACTTGTATTTCACGACCGTGAAATGAGGTTTCACGACCGTGAAATGAGGTTTCACGACCGTGAAATGAGGTTTCACGACCGTGAAACACTCTGTTACCAATTCATCCGAGAGCCTTCAACCAAATTCAATCCTATCATTTCCAATTCTCATAATTCCTCTCTAATAACTATCAACAATCAATATTCATCATCAACAATCATCAAACAACAACAATCATTATCCATAACATAATTCCTAACTTACTTATCGTATTCTAAGTACGAATCCTAGCATATAAAGCATGTAAAACACGTAAATGATATCGAGTAACCCTTCACCGTTACCTTTTCGCGTCTTTAAACGGTTTCTAAACCTTCCTAGTCTCCACCTACATACAATTAGATAATAAAAGATGAATATCATTCACCTTGAGAAAGACGGATAATTTTAAAAAGCGAGAAAGACGGTAATTTTATTACCAATACGGATAGAGGAAGGTAAGAGGGGAAGAATAAGACGAACTTACGTGAATTCTAGCAAGTAATGAAGAAGATACGTCAATTCTAAGATCGATATTCAAAGAGGGAAAGTTTCTTAAAGAAGAAGAAAGAGTTTTGTGTTTGATTTTGTGTTAAATGAAAAATTAGGTTAAGGAGGGAGTAGTGTGAGTTATGTAGGAGAAAAGTCAAAGACGGTTTCCAACGTCAAGAAAGTCAAAGACGACTTAAAATTCAAGAAAAGTCAAAGACGACTTAAAATTCAAGAAAAGTCAAAGACGACTTAAAATTCATGAAAAGTCAAAGACGACTTAAAATTCAAGAAAAGTCAAACTCGACTCAAAAGTCAAGAAAAGTCAAACTCGACTCAAAAGTCAAGAAAAGTCAAACTCGACTCAAAAGTCAAGAAAAGTCAAACTCGCCTTAAGACGGGATTTTCATGGAATCTCCCAGAAATTCCAAATACGAACTCGGAAATTCTAAATTCGACTCGAAACATAAAAAGCTAATTTAAAACTTAAATTCGCTGAAAAGATTTCGTAAAATATTTCTACTAGAAAAATAGGGTACATTTCCGGGTGTTACAGACATAGTCTTCAGCAACTGCATGTATCTCAAAGATGGCTGCAACACCATGGGCACATGGAATGCCAGTTACATCCCATTTCCTGCAAGTACATGATTTAGCTTCCAAGTCAACCCTCACCTCATCGAGTCCATCCTTTACCTGGAACTGAGTAGGGTTGGATAACAAAGCAGTGCAATAGGCTGCCTTTTCTTTCTCCTTATTTAAAATGGTCTGAATATTAGGGCAGATAAGGGTAGTTGACTCCTCCATCTCTTTCTTTTTTTTCACTAACCTTTGCATTAACATTGTCCTAATATCTTCAAGCATATATATAATATGCTTTATTCTTGAATTGATAATATATGCATTGAAGGTTTCTGCCATGTTATTGACAATTACATTGTTGGTTGTCCTTGTGTCAATGAAAGCCCTACAAAAGAGGCTTGGATTACAGGCATGAAATGATGTTGCTGCCCTTGGATTGACCTCCCTCATAGCTGAAACTGCTTCATCAAAGTTAGCTTGGTTATAAGCTTTGGCACAATTCCAGAAATGGAACTTCATTTCCTCTCCCTTTAAAGATTTATGCCAGTTAGCAAAAATGTGCCTGACACATCTTCGATGTTCTGCCTTGGGAAGTTCTTGTGCAACCATTGTAATGATACTCTACAAAATAGGATTGGAAATAGGATTGAAAAGAGAATTCTAAATAGGATTAAAAACAGATACAAAAGAGGATTGAAAAGAGTATTCTAAATAGGATTAAAAACAGATACAAAAGAGGATTGAAAATAGGCTTGGGAAGTACCTGATGTTCATCTGACATAATGGTTCAACCATCACCATCTGCCTCCCCAGTAGCCTTCTTTAACTCTTTGAAAAACCATTGATAACTATCATTATTTTCCCCTTCTGCAACTCCCCAAGCCAATGGGTACATCTGGTCATTACCATCCTCCCAATTGCACTTATCAATTGTCCCCCAAGAAATGTTTTTAGAAAACAAGCATCCACACACAAAATTTTTCTACAACCTTCAAGCCATCCTTGCTTTAAAGCATTAAAGCAAATGAATAACCTATGAAAAACTGGAACTGAACTTGGCACAATAGGATTTGTTGTCAAATTAAACACACTCCCACGATATTCTTTTTCAAGAGCTTTCAAATAACTTCCCACTTTGTTGTAATATTCTTTCATAGATCCATGAAGTAACTTATAAGCTCTGTATTTGACCTTGTAGGCAAAGTCCTTCTTAACAATGACCTTATAAGCCCTTCTAACAGTCTCTATAATGTCAGCTGCAGGCCAATGTGGTCTTGCCTTAAAAACATCAAGTAACTGTTTCGCAACCCAGCTAGACTTCAATTGCCTGTTGTTCTCCATGGTTCTCTGGCAGTTATGTGCAGGGTTGACTGACTTAACCATAAAACAGGTCAACTTGTTATCCCAGCTACCATACAACTTAAAGGGACAGCCTTGCTTACACTTGACCCCTAGTTTCTTACCCCTAATCTTATCACTTACAACAAATGTTAAGTCTCTGCCTTGTGCAATGGCATACCTGGCAACACAATCCCTAAATAGTTCTCTACTAGGTAATTTGATTCCCACACACCACCTTAACTTGTTAAAATCAGTCCTCTCATTCACAATAGGCACTAGAGACCTCCTTATTTTTCCAAGTATGTTGTCATCATCACTCTCACCAGGTGTATGTTCTTCATCACCATTTTGGTCATAGTCACTCACAGCTCCATCTTTCTTACTAGTTTCTGTTGTAACCCCACCCCCTGCTAAGGATCCTGACCAGGCAATTGTATGGAAGAGGCTTCTAATTGCAATTGTTTAGCTATTTGAAGAGCCTTTACATTCCATTCTTTAACTTTTTTCCTAGCTTCTTTTGCCTCATCATCCTCTGAATCATTATCTGACTGAAATGCTCCTCAATAAAGTTCTCCTCCACTTTATTCAACTCCTCATCAACTTCAATATCATCCTCATTCACTAACTCCACTTCACTGCCATCATCATCATCACTCACACTTTCCTCACTAGGGACATAACCAGGGTCTTCATCATCACTTAAACAATCTGTCTCATTGTCTTTATTGCCAATAATACATGACAAATTTGATTCTTCCTCATATGTATTGAATAAATCAGCTATCCTTACATCATTTAAATCATAAGTTGATTCAACAGTTGGTTGTTTGGGGGAAAATCTGGGAGAGGCTCTTTTTTGAAATAATGTAGTAACTAGGCTGCCTTCTTGGGTAGTTTCTGGATGAGATTCTCTTGGGGTTTCTTTGGTAGGGGTCTGAGAGACAGTTTTGTCTTCTTTTGTTGTTTTCTCAAAATAATCAATGCTTTCTTTGGTGAGAAGTGGTCCCATATTCTCAACCCGGTTTGTACTCTTCCTTATAGTGTCAAGTTTTCTTCTAGGGGTCAACTTTCTAGCACAATTAACTATTGACTTTGCATTTCCTTCTTCCTTAACCAAATGCAATAAATGTGCTATATCACCAGAAAAAACAATGTAGCAATCAACTGCTCTGTCTTGCATAGCTATTTTAGCCATGACCTGAGCACCATAATCATCCACTACCCTCTGCAATCCAATATCTGGATTCATGAAAAATATGGCATCTACATTCCTAGTAAATTTACCACAAAGCTCACACTCTTCCAACAAAGTAAACCACCCAAATTCATCAGGATCAACAGCAGTAGTCCTAAATATCCTACCCGTATACACAAGCCCTAACTCATTCCTTGTAAATGACCCCCCATACCATAATTTCAGAGTAACAGTATCCCAATGTTTATCCTACACATTTATCAGGAATCATTCTAAAGGGGAATTTTATGCAATCAATAAAATCAACAGGAAATCAATCAACAAATGAAATCAAACAAACCAGCATTTCATGCAATTAATAAAATCAACAGCAAAGTGAAATCAAGTAAATCAACAATTAAATGAAATAAGTAAAAAAAAAAAAAACTAATCAAATGAAATAAGAACACAAAATAAAGGGACTAGAGCAAGGAAACAACAACAAAATGAAATCAAAGAAATCAACAATTACCTTATCCATCTGTTGCGCAACAATTGCGGATGAACCAAGCTTCAAATTGAGAAGGTGAAAAATTGATGAGGAGGAAGAGTAAAGGAAGGAGAAGGAGCAGGAAGGAGAAGGAGTAGGAAAGAAATAAATTATGGGTAAGGTAAGACCTAAGGTAACCTGTTTAACAGGTTGCCTTTCCATCAAACTAAATATTATTAAATGTTAGAGTAGGTTGTATTATTGTGGGATAAATAATAGGTTGTATTATTTTAAGCGGATGTGCAATAGGTTGTATTATTGTCATCAAATAACCCTTAATATAAAGGAGAGAAAATAAGAGAGGAAAATATGAAAGAGAAACCCACAATATGTTTTGAAATTCTAGTCTAAACTAATCTAAAGTAAAGTGGGAACCCCCCAATTAACTTTGGGTTTTACATATTTATTTAAAACGGGTCATTAAGGGTAGTATTGTAAATAATTAAAAGGGTGGAATGATAAAAAGATGATGATGGTTCACTTAAGTCGGGTTCGGGTTTTGCTCGAACCACCATGAACTGGGTGTACCACGGTGGAGGAGAAGTGCGAGGTGCTGGGTTGGAACTCGAGCCATGGTGATGGAGCGATGATGATGGAGAGGAGAGTGGTGGCTCGTGTTGCTCACGGTGGTCGGATTTGATTGATGGACAGAAGAGCAGTGATAAATCTGAAAATAAGAATTGTATTAATTGTTGATTGTGTTGTTAACATACCGTATAGGAATAGGGTTAGGAATAAAAATAGGAATTCCTTGTATAGTAAAGCTAATGTAACCCAGAAGACCACTCGGAATAGGAATTCCACATTTCCTAAAGACACCGAAACTACCGAATATAATATCGAAACTAATAATATAAAATATATATCGCAATACTCCCCCTCAAGTAGGAGCGTGAGGATCCCGAACGCCCAACTTGGATAAAAGAAAAGATAAATGTACGGCCCCGAGAGCCTTGGTAAATATGTCGGCATACTGCAACCTCGTGCCAACGTGACTAGTGGTTATGACGCCGGATGACAGAAGTGCACGAACAAAATGACAGTCAATATCAATGTGCTTGGACCGCTCATGAAAGACGGGATTAGCAGCAATATATAAAGCAGCTTTATTATCGCAATATAAACGCGCAGGGCACCGTTGGGGAATGCCAAGAGCAGCTAAAATATATCGCACCCATCTGATTTCAGGACACACAAAAGACATGGTGCGATACTCAGCTTCAGCAAAAGAACGAGAAACAGTTGTTTGCTTCTTAGTCTTCCAAAAAATAGGCGAATCGCCGAGAAGAAGAAAATAACCACTAACGGAGCGTCGGGAAATAGGGCAAGCGGCCCAGTCGGAATCGCAGTAAGCATGTAGCTGAAAATCATTAGTCAAACTTAAAACTATCCCTTGGCCTGGATGAGACTTGATATAATTAACACATAACTCGTATGGTGGCATCATAATGGGCCTTTCTCGGAGAATGCATAAACTGTGAGAGAACATGAACTGCATACGAAAGATTAGGCCGTGTAAGAGTAAGATAGAATAAACAACCCAATAAGCGATAAATAAGGCAGGGTCCTCGCACATAGGACCATCATCCGTTGCCAAGGAGTTATTTTGGGGCAGCAGAGTATCAACCGGTTTAGCAGTTAACAAACCCACTTCATGAAGAATCTCGAGAGCATACTTACGCTGACATAAAAACAAACCAGCAGGAGACCGGGCACATTCAATCGCAAGAAAATATTTCAACGGACCCAAGTCTTTTAATTGAAAGCACTGGTCTAAATATTTCTTAAAAGAGGCGCAAAGAGATGGGTTTTTACCGGCCACAAGAATATCGTCAACATAGATCAAGAGGCACAATATGTCTGTACTATAACGATAAGTGAACTGTTGGAGACAGTGTCCTCCACAGGGTATACTTTGTATTGTAATCAGTTGATTAACGTTTATCGATAACGGTTGGCTTGCTAGATAAGTTTGACGTTATTGTCATACAGATGGCGGTGATCAACTGGTCCCTAAAAGTCACACCTAAAGGATGTGATTGAGAGATGTGATTATTTGAGAAAATAATCATATTGATGCCTTATTAAATGACTAGAAGGTTAGTCGGTGTTTCTGACTAAAAGGTTAGTCATTGTGATGATGATATAATTATTTAATAACGATTAAATAATGTTAGCTAAGACGAATTAACTGTAATTCGTTTTAGTTGTAGTATATAATGTGAGCTTAAACGAATTAAAATGTTAATTCGTAATTAAACATAAACCGTTATATTTAATAGCAGGATTATAAATATACCGATATTTATAATTGAAGTATATATTATACGATTGTCATAATAATTGTTATGTTAATATATCCACTGCAAAATGTTGTAATGGACCTTATTAATGTATTACAACATATTAGACAAATATAATATGTATAACCTTATATTAAATGGAAGTGAATATAACCGAAAAAAGAGTCCAGATTCACTCTAGAATTTTCGGTCAATGGGTAGTTATTTTGAGAAGAAAAAAACTCCTCATAAGACTACCATGTGTGCCGTGAAATACAAGGGGAAGATAAACAGATTCTAACCCTAATTTCATTTCTCACAAGTGCCTCCATCATTCACACAACACAAAAAGTTAACAGTAACTTTTGAAAAAGTTTTCTAGCAAATACAAGGGCATTTCTCGATCAATCTTGGGTGAGACGATTAGGAGGATATCTACTTTGATATCTGTTCTTAGGCCGAATTTACGAGGACTAAAGGTTATTCCTAATCCCTTTGGTTATTATGCAATTTCGTTTATGACCCGTTAATCATATAAATCGTAATTTCATTATAATCCTGTAAGATTAAAGGGATGTATACGGATATATTCCCACAAGTGGTATCAGAGCCTTAGGGCTATGAAATTTTTTTATGTGATTTTCATAAATATTAAATTGTATGATTATTGAGAGAAAAAAAAAATATTCGTTTTTTTTTTTAAAAACTCACAGTTTTATATTTTTTTTGTGCCGTGATGTATATTTTTTTTAGGGTTCCATTATAGATTCATTCATATTATTGTTTTAATCTGTTAAAGATGATAATATATGAATTTGTTGATATTTTAATTTAATAAGGATTAAATTAGAATGTAAAGGGAATTGTATTGGATGTTAATGAACATCAATTTTTGTGCTATATATTTTCGGTATAAATTGTTTTAGATGTTCATATTAAAAGGTTAATTTGAATCATCTATTTGTATCAATGTTTAATAACGATTAGATATTGTTTGTTTTGTACCGATCTAGTTAATATAAGCTTGATTGAATTAAAACGGTTTAATTTGATTAAATATTTTTTTGCTGCCCGTGTTACTGTTCACAGTTTTAATAAATAAAAAAAATTCTGTTTTTTTTTTAAAAAAAATGGCAGCAACAGTTCTTTTGTGTATTGGATTTTCGGTTTTTGTTATAAACCGAGAGAAAAGAAAGAAGAAAAAAAAAAAAATTGGGACTGGTACTGTTCACGTGAACAGTGATCAGTTAGAAAAAAAAAATTGTTTGTTTTTTTTTTGGCATTATAAAGATAATGTTTGTTTGTTATTGTGAAAAGGTTCACAATAATGATACCCGATTATTTTAAAAAGGTTTAAAATAAAAATGGATTATGGAAGATTAAAATTGTTGTGGGCAATTAAGGAATTGTCACATAATTTTGATCGTATTTAATGGTGGTTTGGATAATTAATCAACATAATTAATGAATTATGTCTTGTAGAATTAATTTATATAGTTGATGCATTTTATTTTTGTCGAATGAATGAATGAATGGTTTTATTTACGTATTTTTGCAATTGGTTGAAAAATGTAATACCTAGTGTGGCCTTAGTTAATCATGTTTTCGTAATGATGGAAACATGGTTTGGATGTATTTATGAGATCTCGAATCTCCTTTTTATTTCTTTTAATTATGTTTTTGGAATTAGAATGTAAATAGGTTTATTTTGTAATTTTGAAAATGTAATTTAAGAAGACTAAAGATGGAGATCAGATGCTCACTCCCGCTACATGGACCAAGATGAGACAAAGTCAAGCTTCTCGGGTCCATTAGGATGGATTCCAAACTTGTATTTACTGTTCATTTTGGTAGATAGGCCACACTAGGACCGTTGTAATAGTTTACGTATTTTTCATTCTTTTGCTTTTCATTCACATGTTAAATTATTGTATCATATTCCGCCTAAACCAAACCACCTAAATTGCATGAAAAATGATTCATATAGTTTGAATTTTCATCATAGACATACAGATGTCACTCGTTCATAGGGCCATCCCCTTAGTCTAAATCATTCACGAAATGCTAGAAATTTGTTCACTTAAAATGAATTAAATTTAAGATGATGGGATCTTCCTCTAAAATGAAAATTGAGATTAGTCTTTATAGGGATAACTAATATGAACCCCTTCTTCGTCGGAAGTCATAATATGACCCCTTCTACGTTGGGTAAGTAGTGAGTGTTGACCTATTTTATCTCAACATTATAGTACGAGTAATCTCTCGTGATTATGATGGACTAAAGAGAGAATTTACAGAAATTTATCGACCAGGAATTCTAAAAGTAGAATTAGCCAAGAGGTTGGCTTATCAATTTACAGAAATTGAGTCTTGGGATCATTTATATAATTCTTGAGGGAGGTCAATTTTATAAATGCACGAGTCATCGCATTAAGCAGTTTTTTCATTAGACTCAAAATTAAAACGATGAAACTTATCATATTTATTTTCTTTTTCAGTTTTGAATTCGTTATATACAGATATAACTGCTAAATAACAATATGGCTGGCCATACTGATGACCCAATGCCAAGTGCCACGCTCGAACGTGAATCCTGGCTTAAGATGTTTATGGACAACATGAATCAGTCCACGCGACTGAAGAATGATGGGTCCAACTTTGCGGACTGGGAGGCGGCATTACGGAATGCTGCCATTGCTGACGGTAAGCTCAAGTACTTGACTGAGCCAATACCGCCAAAGCGCCATGCCCCAATGCAAGAGCAAATTAAAATTCAACTTGCTTATAGTGAATTTGTGAATGGAGGCGGGTGCGATTAACGAACGTACCATCTTTTCAATGGAATCCATTTTGCAAAGACGATTCATTGCCCAAGTTGGTCAAACAAGATTTTCACCACGCCTCTAAACGTGTTCCGAAAGCTCCGAGGATCGTTAGCTATGAGCATACATGTCGCTTCTTTGAAGCGAAACTCCAGAGGGGCCAAGCAGTTAGCCCACACATTCTTGACATGATTGAGAATGTCGAGGAACTGGAGGCACTTGGTTGCAAAATCGATGAGAAGATCGTCATAGACCGCGTTCTTCATTCACTTCATGATGGTTTTGCCCTTTTCAGGGTAAATTACTATATGAATGATATAAAGAAGAGTCTTCATAAGCTCCACTCACTCCTTGTACAGACAGAGAGTGATCTGAAATTGAGTGGGAGCTCGAAGCAGGACGTTCTCATGATTAGCAACAAGGGTAGAGGTAAGGGCAAGGCTCAGGCCAACCTAGCTGTAGGGAAGCCGAAGTTTAAAAAGCCAGGGCAAGGCAAGAGTGGGCCTGGTGAGACTAGCGGTAGCTCACAAGGCAAGACAAAGAGCGATGAAGGTAACGTGGAGTGCCACCACTGCCACAAGTTTGGGCATTGGAGGAGGAACTGCCTCGTGTACCGTGAGGATATAAAAGCAGGCCGCGTCTCTCCTGTTGGTTTCTTCTTCTTTAATTCATATGATTGAGATCAACCATGCCGTTTTCGGAACTTGGGTACTAGATAACTGTTGTTGTTCTCATCTTGCAATCATTTGCAGGGCCTAAGAACATCACATGTCCGCAAGGGGTGAATGTGGACCTGCGTGTGGGGGATGGAGCAAGAGTAGCTGCCGTTTCAGTGGGAACATATTAATCCAACTCCGCCGAGTGGATTTGAGTTTTTTCTGAGTAACTGGTTACTAGTGTACCCATTTTATCTAAAACATTATTTCAGTTTCCGTACTTGATAAGGACGGATTTTCGTTTGTAATAAAGGATAATAGCTGTATTTTCTCTTTAAACGATATGATTTATGGTAAAGCTGTTTCCATGAAGGGAATATATGTTTTAGATCAAACCACAGATATAATGCATGTGAGTAATAAGAAAGCAAAGGTTGGTGACAAAGATCAACCCTATCTATGGCATTGCCGTATGGGACACATAAATGAAAAACGCGTGAAAAAGCTCATTGATAATGGGACTATCTCCCCATTTGACTATGAATCTTTTGGCACGTGTGAATCATGTCTCATAGGCAAAATTGACTTGAATTTCCTTCAAAGGTGTTGGAATGCGCGCTGCTGACCTATTAGGACTCATACATACTGATGTGTGTGGACCTATGTCAATCAACGCTAGAGATGGCTATAGGTATTTTATCACTTTCACGGACGATTTGAGTAGATATGGTTATGTCTACTTAATGAAGCATAAAAGTGAGTACTTTGACAAGTTCAAGGAATTCCAGAATAAGGTTGAAAACCAGCTGGATAGAAAGATTAAAGCACTACGTTCAGATCGTGGTGGCGAATATCTTTCGAATGAGTTTGATCAACACCTTAAAGACTGTGGTGTAGTACTACAGTTAACTCCACCTGGAACACCACAATTGAATGGTGTGTCCGAACGGAGGAATTGAACATTGCTTGATATGGTTCGATCCATGATGAGTCACACGGTTGTACCTGACTCATTATGGGGATATGCTCTATTGTCAGCTGCTCTAATACTTAACCGAAGTCCGTCTAAAGCTGTAGACAAGACTCCATATGAATTATGGAAGGGAACGGTCCATAACTTGTCCTTTATTCGGGTTTGGGGCTGCGAGGCTTATGTCAAGTGGAGACCTGACGATAAGCTCGGCCCACGATCGGTCAAGACATACTTTATTGGTTATCCAAAAGGGATGTTTGGTCATTACTTTTACTCGCCTACAAAACATCGAGTTTTTGTTGCTGCTAGTGCGACGTTCTTAGAGAAAGAATTTCTCAAGAATAGGACAAGTAATGGAACTTTCGATCTGTCGGAGATTCAAGAACCTACAACCGAGCAACCAATGGAGGAAATTGTTCCCTCATCATCGGCTGCGGTAAATATTCCTGAGGAACCTAGAAGGTCGGGTAGAGTCTCTATTCCTCCAGACAGATACATTGGTATGGTCGAGGAGAATGGGAGAGCTTACGTTTTACTCCTAGAGAGTAACGAACCCGCTACCTATAAAGGTGTCATGACCTGTTCCGACTCTAAGCTATGGCTTGAAGCCATGCAATCCGAGATGGACTCTATGTATGAGAATGACGTATGGGATCTGGTTGACTTACCTGATAAGGTTTGGCCTCTTAAGTGCAAATGGCTTTATAATATAAAGCATTCTGTAGAAGGACAACCAGATACATACAAGGCATGACTAGTGGCAAAGGGTTTCACTCAAGTGCAAGGATTGCACTATGATGAAATTTTTGCACCCGTAGTTATCCTGCGTTCCATTCGGATAATCTTAGCGATTGCCGCTTTTCATGACTATGAAATTTGGCAAATTGATGTGAAAACCACCTTCTTAAACGGCTATTTGGAGGAGGAGTTGTACATGGTACAACCCGAAGGTTTCATTGATCCTAAAAATCCTAAGAAGGTATGCAAGCTTAAGCGTTCCATTTATGGACTTAAGCAAGCTTCTCGGAGTTGGAATCATCGTTTCGACTAGGTGATAAAAGAGAATGGATTGACTCGATCGGTCGAGGAACCATGCTTATATATCAAGTCGAGTGGGAGCAAGATTGGCTTCCTAATATTGTATGTTGATGACATACTCTTGATTGGGAATGACATACCTCTCTTAACTTCGGTAAAAGTTTGGTTAAAGAACCATTTCCAGATGAAAGATCTGGGTAAGGCACAAAGAATTTTGGGGATCCGTATCTACAGAGATAGATCACGACGGATGTTATCCCTCAGTCAGGAGTCTTATATAGATAAGATTCTGGAGAGGTTCAGCATGACCAACTCCAAGAAGGGGAACCTTCCAATGGTCTCTTGGATGCCATTTGAGTAAAGCTCAGGCCACCAACAGACATCGGAAGAGGGCGGCGCATGAAGTTGGATTCCTTATGCATCAGCATAGGATCGAATCATGTATGGCCATGATATGCACAAGTACAGAAGGGGGCACTATGCATCGAGTAGACGAGTCGTTACAGGCAATCAGGTAGAAACACACTGGATAGCTGTTTTAAGAATATCCTTAAGTCCCTACGGAGGAAGGACTAAGGATTGGGTATTGACTTATGGAGGTGGACATGAGCTAATGCGCAATCGGTTACGCAGATGCTAGCTTCCAAACGGATCGAGATGACTCGAAATCTCAGTCTGGATTCATTTTTACTCTTAATGGCGCTGTGGTCAGCTGGAAAAGCTCCAAACAAAGTGTTATAGCAGATTCTACGACTGAGTCCGAGTACTATGCTGCTTCAGAGGCTGCGAAGGAAGCTATATGGATGCGTCAATTCTTACAAGGACTAACTGTAGTTCCTAGTTCGGATGACCCGATCACCATCTATTGTGATAATAGTGGTGCCATCTTCCAGGCTAAGGAGCCCAAGTCCAGCAACAAGTCTAGGCATGTACAACGGAAAGCTCACATGATCCGAGATTACGTGGAGCAAAGGGAGATAGTGATAGACAAGATTGCTACGGATGATAACGTCGCAGATCCTCTCACTAAACCATTGAGATATGATAAGCATGAAGGGCACGTTATTTCCATGGGAATCAAACGTGTTCCTGAGTTGTATTAGTTGTTTTATATGGATTAGACACCTGTATCTTTTTCATAAAACTATCTATGAAATCATCGTATTGTTTTATATTTTGTTTTTCATGTGGGTTGTACTGACAACATTGAACACCACAAAGTGAACTGAATTACATTATATTTGTTTTGGTCCGTAATCGCCTACATGAGCTGATAACTCTGGCCATTATTCTGTGAAGTCGATTGATGGTGGGTTCAACGAGCCATAAGTCAAACAGTTGACTGATCGATCACATATGCGAGTTATAATGATACCTCGCAGGACAATTTTGTGACAACGTTATGGAGTCCTAAATGTTTCAGAACATTAGGTGCCCGGTCGTGGATAGGACGTCCATAGTGTTCCTAGAGTCGATTCTTTTGACTATCGACTGTCTCTTGAGATTAAGGCAGTTTTTGGGTGACTTTGGTTTCTTTCTCATGGTCGACCGTAACAGGAGGCTAAGTAGATTTTTACTGGGTCATTTCATACTGCGCTTGTATCTGCAAGATTCGAGTTGAAGAAAATATCCAACCTTTATCAGGTTATGTTATTTCTCAGGGCCACGCGAGGAGCTGTAACTGAAATGCCATGCCATGCTCGAATGAAGATCGTTTATGCAGTAAGTACTCTCTGTCGGGGGAAGAAAGGAAACCACTCTTGATACTGATCACTTGTAAACTACGACCTTTGTGAATACGGACTTTGCAAATTGGTTTACATTGAGTGGGAGAAATTTATTATGGATATGAGAATCGGTTATCGCACATACACTTGTACGGGCAAGTGGGAGATTGTTGGAGCCAGTGTCCTCCACAGTTAGTGCAATAACATAAATAAATCTCTGTAGGTTCACGGGGTATACTTTGTATTGTAATCAGTTGATTAACGTTTATCGATAACAGTTGGCTTGCTAGATAAGTTTGACGTTATTGTCATACAGATGGCGGTGATCAACTGGTCCCTAAAAGTCACACCTAAAGAATGTGATTGAGAGATGTGATTATTTGAGAAAATAATCATATTGATGCCTTATTAAATGACTAAAAGGTTCTGTCGGGTGTTTCGGACTAAGCTTAGTCAATGTTGATGATATATAATATTTAATAACGATTAAATAATGTTAGCTAAGACGAATTAACTGTAATTCATTTTAGTTGTAGTAAATAATGTGAGCTTAAACGAATTAAAATGTTAATTCGTAATTAAACATAAACCGTTATATTTAATTAGCAGGATTATAAATATACCGATATTTATAATTGAAGTATATATTATACGATTGACATAATAATTGTTATGTTAATATATCCACTGCAAAATGTTGTAATGAACCTTATTAATGTATGACAACATATTATACAAATACAATATGTATAACATTATATTAAATGGAAGCGAATATAACCGAAAAAAGAGTCCAGATTCACTCTGGAATTTTCGGTCAATGGGTAGTTATTTTGAGAAGAAAAATCTCCTCACAAGACTACCATGTGTGCCGTGAAATACAAAGGGAAGAGAAAAATATTCTAACCCTAATTTCTTTTCTCACAAGTGCCTCCATCATTCACACAACACAAAAAGTTAACAGTAACTTTTGAAAAAGTTTTCTAGCAAATACAAGGGCATTTCTCGATCAATCTTGGGTGAGACGATTAGGAGGATATCTACTTTGATATCTGTTCTTAGGCCGAATTTACGAGGACTAAAGGTTATTCCTAATCCCTTTGTTTATTATGCAATTTCGTTTATGACCCGTCAATCATATAAATCGTAATTTCATTATAATCCTGTAAGATTAAAGAGATGTATACGGATATATTCCCACAAAAATATGACTTAAAAGTTAAGTACATATTGTTTATTAATTTGAGTCATATAATTGTTATATGATCAAATTGACACTTAATTATACAAGATAATTAAGCATATGATTAATAAGTATTTGTGGGACAAATATCAAAAATCAAAATGGTCCATATTGGACACATGTGAACCGGTTTTAGCTAGTAGAAAACAATTGTGTTTATTCTCTACTAATTCCACACTCCACCATATGATTATGACATGTATGACACATGATCATTATCATTATACAATCCCATACACTACCATTATGCATGTGAATAAAATAAGAAGAAAATCACTCATTTTGGGGCTTGTGTGTGCCGGCCATAGTGCCATAAAATGGGCAATTGTTGTTCATTTTCAAACACTTCATTCTTATGCTTATTTTCTTCTTCTCTCTAAAAAACCTCCAACATCTCTCTAAACTCACATGCAAACTAATATTCATGTCATATTACTAGTGTAGTAATACAATAATATTAGTAGTATAATGTCTTACTTATTATCTAGTTAATAATAAGCTAAGATTATTTGGGTTTAATCTCGGGTGCAACAAGAAGGAGACCTTCTACTTTGGAGGTTGTTTTATGGAGGATCATGCACTAATTACATGCTCATGAACAATAAGAAGGAGTTCTTATTGTGCCCTTATTAACCGAAAAATCCCAATGTAAGAATGTTTTCGTCTTATGTTTTCTTTTATGCTTTTATATTTGCATGCATGATAACTAGATCCTAAATCATTAAGTTAATGTAATTTAATGAACTAATTAGAGGAGTCTAACTAGAGGTCTAGGACTTTCAATTATAACATTGGTTAAGCTTGTAAGGTTATAGCATCATCAACCATAACCTTCGCTAAACTCCAACAGAGTTATAGTATATCCAGCCATAACATTAGGAAACGTGTCAGGTTATAATATCATTAACTATAATCTTCACTTAACTTTAGTAAAGTTATAGTACTTTCTGCTATAACTTAGTTATACGTGCGAGATTATAGTGTCATCAATTATAACTCTCTTCCGTCACAATTTAGTCCTCTATAACACTTGTATCGAGAGGTCGACAAAATGGCACTAACCGCCATGTCACCAGAGCGAGATTTATTATATTATAGTACACCATAACGTCACTTTCTAAGTTATAGGTCATTTAAGTATAACCAGGGTAGTTTATGTAGAAAGTTATAGTCTAATATACTATAACCTTAATGTTGTAAACCAAAACCCTAATACTCCAACAAGAAGTATGCCCTTGCCTCTCCCACAAGGAGGAGGCCGAAACCCTAGGCCCAACGCTCCCACGGCTGCGCCACCAAAGGAATAATTGAAAATAGAATAACAACATTAAGAATAAATCCAATTAAACATGTGAATCAAAAGTATAAATTACCACACAAACAATTAATCATACAATTAATTATTATATCATGTTAATATTTCACTTTCTATAAACACAATTAAACGAAAACACCTAGTTACATTTTTAGCAAAAACTCTATGATAAATCCTCTTCTAGAATATAGAAATCTTCCTCCGGATTGTCCACAAAGCCTTCACCATCATCCTCAACACGTGCCAACAATAATAACGGTTCTAATTGATAATGTAGCGCATAAAACTACAAAAAGATGGAAATAAAATATAAAACTTACAAATATTAAAGAATAGATTGGCTAGGATCGATCTAGGAACGAAGATGAATGATTAACAATGAATAAATATGGAATGAGGGGGACCAAACCCTAGGGGAAGGGCTGCCACCACACGACACGAAGGAGAGGAAGAGAGCAAATAATTAGTTTTAAGGTTTTCAATTGACAGAAAAGAAAGGAGGTTAGGTTTAGCTTGATATTTATAGAGAAGCTAATGGGCATTAATTTTTAGCTAGAAAATAAGCTCGATAAGAAATAAAAAGGAGGACTTGCCCAACATTGAAGTTATACTAATATTAGGTATAACAAAGAATAATAAAAAAAAATAAGGATTTCCGAGCAATAATTAATTAATTCGAATAAAGTAAATAGAGGAAATTTTAGGGTGTTACAGAGATCACATGCCCAAGAAAAAACACTTTAGGTAACCAAAATTCACATTTCGAAAACTTAGCAAACCACTTTTAGCGTCGTAGAATCCCCAAAATGGTATGAAGACGATTAGCATGCTCCCCCTCTGACTTAGAAAAGATCAAGATGTCATCAATAAATACCACCACACACTTATCAAGGAACTCACTAAAAGTGCGGTTCATTTGGTCCATGAAGATAGCGGGAGCATTCGTCAATCCCAAACGCATCACCTTGAACTCAAAGTGATCATATCTTGTACTAAAAGTGGTCTTGGGAATATCGAACTCTCGAACGGGGATTTGATGGTCACCGGACCTCATATAAATCTTGGAGAAATTAGAGGCACCCTTAAGTTGATCAAACATGTTTTTAATCCTCGGCAAGGGATATTTGTTCTTGATTGTGACAGGGTTTAGCTCACGATACATAGCTTCATGGAACCATCCTTTTTCTTCACAAAGAGCACATGAGCACCCCAAGGGGAGGCACTCGGGTAAATGAAACCCTTTTCGAGCATCTCATTGAGTTGTTTTCACAAAGAGCACATGAGCACCCCAAGGGTCTTTGGCAATTAGACCGGTTCCGGGTACAGTCAATGAAAAATTCCACATCATGCTCGGGAGGAATCCCGGCCAACTTTTCGGGGAAAACATTGGGGAAGTCACGAACCATGAGTAAATATTAAATATTAGGTAAAACAGTGGGGGCTAATGTCTCCACACATACGAAAGCTTGGTAACTCTTCCTCACCTTACTTACAAATTTTGAAGCCGAAATCAATTTCACACCTATTCGGGAATAGCTTCCCTTATAGGTCACACGGACTCGTAAAGGACTCTTAAGAAAGAAATTTTAGTCCATACACTCAAACCTAGCATGATACTTAGCCAACCAATCCACGCCCAATATTACATCTGATTCCCCAAGAGGAAATCTAAGAAGATTAGCGAGAAGGATTGTTTCTTCAATAAAGATAGGTACATCAGGATAAACAAGGGACAATAAATGATTTCTCGAGAAGGCAAGGATATAGGAGTATTCTCACTAGAAGTAGAATCAAGGGTTAACTTATCAACAGATACTGATGACACAAAGGACACAGAAGCGTCGGTATCAAAGAGAATAAGGCATGGTTGGTCTAAAATAGAGAACATATCGGTGATAATCTCGGGGTGAGCGGCGGCCTCAACACGACTTAAGACAAATATAGAGCCCTTAGGCTTAGCATTGATGAGCTTCCTACCTGGGAAATCGTTGAAACGATGATCGGGCTTCTTGCAAAAGTAGCATACCAAGGGTAAGATGTAGAAAGCAACTTCCGTGTGATACTGCTTCTTACAAAAGTTGCATATGCGACCTTGGGCTTGCACATTTGCAAGGGCATTGGTTGGAGCATTGACTTGGACAACAGTTTCGGAGGGAGCTTGGTCTCTTGGAATGAATTTCCTCTTACTGACATAAGAGGGGGAAGAAGATGGGACAAACGGCCTCTTATCATAGAAGTTTGGACGAAAAGTGGAAGATGAAGAGGAGGGGACTTGGCTTTGGCCTCCTATTTTATAGCCCCCAAGGAACTCTCGGCCCATATGAAATTGTTATAAAGCTCCACAAAGGTCACGACGCTCCTCCTCACTTTACTTTCCAACAAAGCACTCAACTTGTTCCGATAGTAGAAAGCTTGGTCCTCATCATTTTGCACAAGTCTTGGAGCAAAGTGTGAAACATCATTGAATTTGGTGGTGAAGTCTTGGACGAACATCTCCCCTTGTTTGAGTTCCATGAAATCCCTTAAGCGTTGTTGCTTGAGCTCCTTGGGGTAAAAGCGATCTTCCACAACAACTTTAAAGCGACTTCATCCAACGTTAGCTTCTTGACTGGCCACGGGACTTGTAATGGTCCACCACTTATAGGCCTCCTGCAGCAGGAGCTCACCCAAGGGGCCTTGATGATCAAGCCACAAGCCAGACAAGCCTGACCACAAGACCCCCTCAGATTGAAGCTCGAACCACAATGTCCAAACATCAGGCCATGTCAAGCCAAATTCAAGCCAAACCAAGCCAAGACATTGAAGAAGACGTCCCAGGGTTCACCAAGTCATGCCAGGGTCCAAGTCAGTCCACATTTCACACACAAGCCAGGAACAATGCCTGTCAGGGCTCATCAGACCAGTCAGCAAGCCAAGCACCAAAGAGGTACACCAGGGCATCCCAGCCACCCCCACCATGGCCTACCATCAAGCAAACTCATTAATCAACAATTTTGTCCAGGAGAGTCCCCTTAGAAGTCTAGCAAAATCTTAAGTTACATACAAGCAGTCCAAACCAGGGTCCACTGAACCTCATGGCAGGGTAAGTTCAAGTCCACCTGTGGGTTCCTTTTGTCTAAGTCAACTTGTCCTCATCCAAGGCAGGTTTATCTAAGTTCAAATAAGAGTTGAAGAGTCCCAAGGAGCAGCAAAACACCCAGAGCAAGCAGCAAGACAACCAGAACAACAGTTTTCCATTTCAGGAAAACTCCAAAACTTGTTTTATCACTTTTTGCATCAGTCTGTTTTGTGTCTTTGTGTCTGTACTATCTAGTTGTTGAACTCGTACTCTTGTGAGGCCCTTAATTAGCTATCTATGGTAGTAGTTCAAGTCCAAAGCTGACCCTTGGATGGACTTTACATCCAAAGGCTCACATTGTATCAGCCTCTCTATATAAGGAGGTTCTTATGTAATGTCTTAGCATATTTTTATGAATTAATTAACCTTGAGAAACCTCTCAAACCTTTCAAACTTGTGCTAAGTGTTATAGTTTGAGTCAAGCCTAATACACCTTTAAGGTGTCTGATCAGTGTCTTGCTTTGTGAGTCAAGTTAAGTCTGTGCTTTGCTGTGACTAGCTTGCTTGCTGTTGAGTCTATGTCTAGGGTGTTTGTGCATTGCTGTAATACTCTAAACCTGTCTCAAATCCAGCCTTTTAGTCCTTTCTCTTGTGCCATGCTGTAGGGGAAGTTCTCTAAGTCATATCTTTGAGTTTCAGTTTAATACAAATCACTCTCTCTAAAACAACCTCCATTTCTGTCTGTTTTTGTTTTCAATTTTAGTAAAAATAGTAAATCATCTACTAAACTCACAAGACTATAAACAGTCCTTTGTAAGACCTTAAGGAAGGTTTGTGTAAAGTTTAGTTAATTGTTGACATCATTTGCTATTTAGTTAAATTTCCTGAACTCAAATAGCATTCCTTCAAGCCTTAGTAGTTTACAGTGCAATTTTGGTTATCAGAGCTTTGGTTGAGAGTCTCAGTGAGTTCATTTTCCCTAACTTCATTTAAAAACACAAAAAAACAGCCTAATGAGTGAAGAGAGAATCACCAACTTAGAGACTATGGTGGAAGGCATAACCATAACTGTCACACAACTCACAAGGGTTATGAATGAGGCTCTTGATGGCAATGTTGCCATAGGAGGAAGGGGCAGAGGACGTGGAAGAGGCCAAGGAGGAGGCAGAGGAAGGCCACCTGATGATGAAGAGTATCCAGATTCAGATGACTCATCAAGGAGCAGGGCTTCCATCCACAGGCACACAGACAAACATCTTAAGGTAGACATCCCTGAGTTTTCTGGTAGTCTTAATCCTGATGATTTGTTAGAATGGTTAAGAGAAGTAGAAAGAATCTTTGAGTATAAAGGATATAATAATCCTAAATCTTTTAAAGTAGCCATCCTTAAACTGAAAGGGTATGCTTCTCTTTGGTATGAAACCATGAAAGGGTTAAGGGCTAGGGATGGGAAAGAACCCATCAAGTCTTGGACTAAACTGAAAAAGAAACTGTTAGATAAATTTGTTGCTAAGGATTACACCCAGGATCTGTTTATTAAGTTGTCTAAGTTGAAATAAGGAGATAAATATGTTGAATCCTATTTGAGAGAGTTTGAACAGCTTACTTTGCAGTGTGATATAAATGAGAAACCTGAGCAAAGGATTGCTAGGTACTTAGAGGGTCTAGATAAGAGCATTGCTAACAAGGTTAGGATGAAACCTCTGTGGTCATTTGATGATGTTGTTAACTTGTCTCTGAGAGTTGAAAAGATAGGAAAGGCTAAGCCTGTCACACCAAAACCTGTTAGGCCTTTTCAAACCAGACCTTACAGTGGGGTGAGGACCATTGATACCCCAAAGACAGCACCCCCACCTACCTTAGACAAGGGAAAGGGCATCATGGGTCAGAAACCAAGCACTTCATTGACTGAGAACAGAATTAGGTGTTTCCAATGTCAGGGTTATGGACATTTCAGGAAGGATTTCCCTTCTAAGAAGACTTTAACTATAATGGAGGTTGAGACTTGGGAAAAAGAAGGTCTAGTTGAGTATGAGAAGGATGAGCCTGAGGTTGAAGAAGTGGTGAGTGAGGAGGAAGGGCCTAGTCAGGAGGCAATAGTGGCACTTCCTGATACAGGCCACAGTCTGGTTCTATGGAGGATAATGCATTCACAACAGATACCTTTGGAGGAGGATCAAAGGTCCCTCATTTTCAGGAGTAGATGTACCATACAAGGGAGGGTTTGTAACCTTATCATAGATGGAGGTAGTTGTACCAATGTGGCCTCTGTCACTATGGTTGACAAGCTGAAGCTAAGTACTCAGGAACACCCTCATCCCTATAAGTTGAGATGGCTAAGTAAGGGAGCAGAGGTTAAGGTGGACAAGCAATGTATGGTTCCACTCTCTGTAACAACCCGAAAAGTACCCAATTTTTCTAGTAAGAATATTTACTAACACTTTTCAGTAGAACTTAAGTTTTTAAAATAGAAATTTTTGTTCCGAGTCTTATTTTGAAATTCCGCGTTCGTATTTGGAATTTCTGAGAGATTTCATGAAAAGACTGTTTTCAGTCATCTTTGACTTTTCTTGACTTTTAAGTCGTCTTTGACTTTCCTTGACTTTTTAAAGTCGTCATTGACCTTTTCTTGACTTTTAAGTCGTCATAAACTTTTCTTGACTTTTAAGTCATCTTTGACTTTTCTCGACTTTTAAGTCGACTTTGACTTTCGTTGACTTTTCCCGACTCGACTGGTAAGTTTGAAGACCGAAATTTTATTTAAAAAAAATAATATTTTGATTTATTTTTATTTAGATTTATTAAGATTTATCATAATTTAATATAATTATTTTGAATTTATTCGGAATTTAAAGAATAACTTTTACGGTTTTAACCGAACGTCATTTAACTATTCCCGATTCATCGTAAATCCCGAAACGAAATCGAAACTCGACTTTGGCATGAGTCACGCGCCCATGTCATCGTTTTCCACTCACAATTAGATATTTTAATTATTTTGATTAAACTAATCAAAATATCTAGATATTTATTCACTTTATCGATCAGTTAATGAAAATTACGCAAAACGCTCGAAATCAGACCCGACAAGCTCAACATCACACGGCACTCCTTACTCTCTTAGACCTTGATATTTTCATTATTTTTCATTACAATATCATAATATCTTGATATTTAGTTTAATTAACTTTATCGTTAATTATATGTAATCGATTACCGTAAAATAATTATTAAACGCGAGTCAATTACGTAACAACA
>JAIUZE010046432.1:0-10539 GCA_022085475.1 Heliosperma pusillum
TAGTTTTTGGTATGATTATGTCTAATTCCTAATTAGAATAATACACAAAAATAATCACCCTCTTGGTACACTACCAAAACCGGTTCACCCATGTAATATGGGTGTCCATTTTATTTTTGCAATTTGTCATTTGTCACAAGTGTGACATGTGACATATAACATGTAATATTGCTTATAAATGTGCATTTAACCAATTTAAATGCAATTTCATAACAAATGAATTAGACTTAACATTTTAAGTCACATTTTATAATTACATGTAAATAAAATGGGTCCTCTCATATTTGGTTAAAATAATCTACAACAATTTGTAATTATAATTAACCAAATTCACTTATCTCAAATGTTTCATAAACAAAATGCATTCTTAGTAATATAACAATTAAATTACCAAAATGAATCTTATTTAATCATATTACAATAAGATATATTTCTTACTCACAATTTAAACTTTGTTCATTTTAAGGGATTAATTAATCTGTATCACTATACAATTAATTAATGTACATGATTAGGGGATTGTCCTTTAGGTGTGACCTCAAGGGATCAACTGATCACCACCGTCATACGACAGTAACGTCAAACTCAATTGAGCCAATCGTTACCGATTTATGTTGACCATTTGACTATAATATTCATCATCCCTTTGTATTCTTATTATTGAGATTTAATTATGTGATCGCACTATTTGTTGAGGACACTTACTCCAACAATCTCCCACTTGTCCGAGACAAGTGTGCGTCACCAATTCTCTTGTCCTATTACAAGATCTCCCACTCAATGCAAGGTGTCTTGCAGGTTGTCCTTGTATTTGATCATATCAAGAGTGGTTTCCTCGATCTGGAGAGTAATTGTCTGACCGGAATTATCTACCATAGATACCTTCCGAGCGTGGCCACGCATTTTCAGCTTACTCCTCCTCGAGTGGCCTTTAGATTTAAAACAACCCTGACAAGGGGTGGACAATTCCTATCGCATTATTCCCTTTGCATAGCCACTGCTCATCATGACCCAAAATATGCCCATTTGACCCCAGTTACGAAGGTCGTAGAGCATAAATCAAAGTCACTCTGAAACTGTGCCACCTTAGGCGAACAGTCTTTAGTCAAAGAATTGACTCAAAAAAAGAATACTATTAGCTCTTGCCACGACCAGGCTACAAGAATTGCCAGAATTCTATAAGCGGTCACTGCCCAACAGATTGTCCCTTACAGTCTGTCTATGTGATCGATTGGTCATCCCTATGACCCTATGACACTTGAACTTGCCATCAATCGCACCACAATCTAGTCACTTCGAGATGTCACCTCATATAAGTGACTAGGGGCCAATGCTATGTTAAATCAGTCCACTTTAATGGAGTCCAAAATTGTCTCTACAAGCCATTGGATATAACAAAGCACAAAATAAGTTTTAGAAACTCAAACGATAAATGTGATTATCATATATGAACAATCAACACAATGTTATTGCTTCATATCATATATTCTACAGTTTATTTCGTCCATGACAATTCATGACGATCTTATTAAATGCAATAAAGGCTTGGGTAGTGAATATACGCTATATCCATTTATTCCAACCTTGTGAATTGCTTTTTCCTTCCATCCAACGTTATTCCTAATAACATGAATTCATCTATGTACATGTCTAGATCTCTATCTAGTGTTGGGCTCTTTAATTTGAAAGATACTCCCACTTGTTATCATGATAACTGATAGGTATTTAGGTGAAAGGATCTCCTATTAGTTCCTTTTAAACCACCTTATCCTCATCATAATGTACTAGGTCTCTATTTGTAGAATTTATAAGGATTGACTCTTCAATCATTCTTTTAGTTATTCGCTTCTTTTATAACAAAAGTACGCCTAGGATTTCGATAAATCCTTATAAGTTTGGAAATTTGGGTTTGTGTAACTTTTACCACATATCCAAATTTTCTCTACCAAACACAAGAATGAATCCCTAGTTCTCCTTGAGAACCCTATGAATTTTCTAGTCAGCTATCCAATGACACTCATGTGGATTAATTTGTTATAGGCTTGTCATGCTCCCAGCATACAATTTATTTAGGTATGTGCATGTAATGGCATACATGATTGGTCTCATGTGATCAGCAACTCTTAGGTTCAGTGGATGACTATGACCCTTTCATAGTGATCCCACTTTTATCAACATAAACATCCTATTTAACTTGTTGAATAGATTAAGGATCTTATCGATATAAGATACCTTTTAAATGCCAAGCTAAAATCTTCTATTCCACAATAGATTTTGATTTTAGTATACATGTTGCCCTCTTTCATCCAACATTAAAATCCAACCACTCCTTTCCAAAAAGGTAATATGAATATGTCACTCTCAATGAGTGAAACGTCATTCACGTGGAAAACAATTTCTCCCACTGAACTTCATGTCTTTACATGATAACTTAAACTCCCACTTAACTTCATGTCCATACATGACTTTAACTCCCACTGAATTTCATGTCTATACATGACTTTTCGACAATTCGAGTGAAACTCTTCTTATATCTTATAATTGAAAAGATCATCATAACCTCTAGGTAGATACCTTAGGCTTTGTGTCATGTACACATCCTTTTCCAAATCCCTATTTGGACATGTGGTTCTCATTGTGTATCTTGTACACACCTACAATGAGGTATTTCACTGATGATTCGGATCTTAGCATAGTTACGCATTAACTTGGCTTTTGAAGACATCTACATGTCTATCCATGCAACTACAATTGGACAACTCCAAATAAAACATTTTCTTTGCATAGATTCCATTAAGTTTCATAAGTCTCTTATATTAGAAAATCAAATTTTAAAATTTCTAGGTGCTTCCACTTCATAGATCATAATCTTATTATATCAAGAACAATTTCTTTTGGTCTCGTCACTAGTCTAAGGATTCACCTAAGAACGCTTTCTTTTGGTCTCCTTACTAGTCTTGAGTCTAACCTAAGAACATATTCTTTTGGTTTCCTCACTAGTTCCTAACTAGTTTTTCGTTGTGGCTTATTTTCTCCCACTCTATCTTTAGAAAAATACAACTATTTTCTTTAAAGATAGCCTTATGAGCCACAAACAATTTGTACTCATACTTGTTAGGGAGGTACACTACAAGAATCAGGTTCAGTACCGACCGTTTTCAACGGTCGCTAATAGTGCAAATCGGTCGGTAATAACTACTTACCGACCGTTTTTCCTTCCGTGGCATCCGAATTAAATCGGTCGGTAATTGTGGTCGGTAAATGTTTCATACCGACCGATTTGATGTCGGTCGGAAAAATACCGACCGGCCAATCAGTCAGTAGACAGAATATCCGTCGGTGCCAAAACACATTGACTTGGTCAACAAAAAGGTGAAGTCGGTCGGTAAAACACAATTCGGTGGGTAATTACCGACCGACGGTAGGTCGGTATAATGGGAAATCGGTCGGTACCATTTTTAGACCAAAAATAATCAGAAACTATTTAGACGGCAATCGGTCGGTATTTGTAGGGTTTCGGTCGGTAAATTGTTGAGTCGGTCGGTAAATTGTATGAGTCGGTCGGTATTCATTGTGAACGATTTGGGTGATTTTGCTTCTTATTTTCCCCCATTTGCTATATTTCCTGCAAATTTTTCAATATATATACAAATGCGTTCGTACACAATTTTTTGAAACCAGAAACCGTCTTTCAAATTAGAAACTACTAAAGTTTACATTACAAGTCTTACAACTACTAAAGTTTACATTAAAAACTACTAAAGTTTACATTAACTAGCATAACCATGTCTTATACAACAAACTACTAAAGTTTACATTACAATTAACCCTGTCTTACACAACCAAGTACCTTACACTTGAAAACCACTTCCGCCTCCACCGGGGTTATCGTTATTTGGGTTAGTCGGTAAATCAAATATGTTATTGTTGCATCGGTATTGGGTTTGGGATTCAAGCAGTTTGGCTAAGGCCTCAATTTGGCGCCTTGTTTCTTCCCGTTCACGCATAGTAGCGGCTTGACTTGCCGTGATTTGCTGCCTTAGTTCTTCTTGATTTTTCACGTAAAGTTCATCCCTTTGTTGCATCTCCTCTCTATACTTCCTAAACTCTTCGACTTCCCTCTCACGTGCTTGAATTGATTGAGTTAGAACACCCGGGATATATTGTTGGGAGGCGGAAGATTTACCTGTCGACGATGATGACGCCGGGGGAGTGTAATATAGTGAGGCGGCGGTCCCTAAACCAAAGACTTGGCCCTTCTTGTATCCATCCACCGAATCGTACCAAACCTTGTTAACGTCAATCGGAAGTCCTTGCTCCGTAAGCTCGGCTATCATCCTTTGAAAATTTTGCTACATTGTCAAAAAGAAAGTTGTAAATAACTCATCTATCGTCCTTAGAAAATAAAAAAGCGTCTATCGGAAGTCCTAACACAAATGTAAAAATGAAATTTCGAATGTAGTAATACTTACATATCTAGCTCGGGCAGTTGGATGACTCCATTGCTCCTCACCATCAACCATTCTCATATGGCTATCAAGAAATAGCTCCACTGCATTAGGGGCTACACCCCCCTTATCTTGCGCCTTTAATAAAACCAAATCAAACATTAACTTCAAATTACAAATACTAACTTTATACTAACATTACAATAACAAAGTAAATTATCAACTTCAAATACTTAAATAAGTTCAAATTATTTACCATCTTAGCAGCATGTTTAACAGCTTTGATTGACCCGTAATGATGTGTAGTAGGGCCATCTTCGCCGCCTTTCTTGTTGATGGAAGCTTGTTTCGATCTCTTGATAAACGCCTTATTCTTCCGCTTCTCGATTAATTCTTTGAAAACATTAGGAAGCATCCAACCCGGGCCAACCGGATTCTTACCTCTTATCATCTGGCCGGCATCATACATGGCGTCTTTTAAACGCTTTCTACACGTCTCATTGTATTGCTTCCTACACTCATCCTCATGCTTAGGATCCCAATTGCACAATGTCTACACATAAAAACAACAACACTTATAAAAACAAACACACATATAAATTAATAAAGTAAAAGTTTATATATATAAATACCCGAAAATTAGCAAACCACGCATCCCTTTTACTTTTTGGAGCCTCTTTCCAGCTCAAGTAAGGGACATCGTAGTTGTTTTTGAAAGACCGGCTAACTCTTCGGACCACTTGGCTATCGTCAAACCTATATCAATATTTATATTAGAAAATGATATGTAACATGTTTATACGTGTAATCTATTAGAACAGATATTATAAATAAGAAATTGTACCATAATAACCCCGGCTCTATATCAATAGGTAACTCTCTTGATGTCGCAGGGGTTGTACTTTCGTTTGATGTCTGCCCCTGCTCATTGTTGTTCTCTTCGTCGCTCGTCTCCCCCTCTTCTATCACCGGGTCCCTAAATACTATACCTTGTTCTCGTGGTCGTCCTCGTTCTCGTCCTCGTCCCCGTCCCCGTCCATGATCTCCTGACATCTTAAACAAAACTAAATATACACAAGTTAATGTTAGCAATTAAACATTGTTGTCAAATAAACAAAGGAGTTTGATAATTGATGACACATAAAACATTACTAATTATAATGTACTTATTACATAACATAAAACATTACTAATTATAATGTACCTATTACATAACACAACTAGTCTTTTACTCATCGTCATCTTCATCTTCATCGTCATCTTCATCTTCATCCTCCTCCTCCTCCTCCTCCTCCTTCTTCTTCTCCTCCTCATCTTCATCTTCATCCTCATCTTCATCATCATTTATAAAATCAACTTCATATAAGTCTTCATTTCCTCTTCCAAATCTACGAACCTCCACCACCTCATCTTCTTCCTCATCATCTCCTTCAATAAAACCTTGTAAGACTTCATCTTCCACAATGGAAGATAAATTAAGAGGTGTCGTCATTTCTTCTTGAAATACGGTTGTGTCAACCGGTGCATCAAATTGTGATCTCGCTTTACTTTTAAACACCGCCCACCAATTATCTCTATCTTTCTTTGTGCTTGGATAAGAAGTGTAATAAACTTGATTAACTTGATGTGCGAGCACAAAAGGGTCGTATTTTAAATACTTTCTCTTATGATTTACTTCAACAAGTTTATACGTGTCATGTATAATTGTGCCGATTGAAGAATTATCCATCCAACAACATTTAAACAAGATTGCATTATACGCCATTTTGTCACCACAATACCTCAACTCAATAATCTCTTCTAGGGTACCATAATAGTCATCTCCACCAACACCGTTAACACAAACACCATAATTCATACTTGCTTTATTTTTCCCATATTTCATTGTGTGAAAATTAAAGCCATTTATCGAATATTTCTGCCAAGATTGTACTTCTTTACAAGGACCCCTTGACATGGCCACCAACAAATCATCCTTGATATCTTCTTGAAGTACCTAGTTTAAAATTAGTCTTATTAACTACCCATATATATTGACTTAAGGTTAGGTTGTATATATATTTGTTTAATGTTTGTAAATGAAACTTACATGTTCTTTAAACCAATTTGGGTATAGCTTTTCGTATGAAGTCCAAACCTCATCTATATCAATATTTGGATGTTGCTCACGGATGAAAGCTTCGAATAACCTATCATTTAACAATTGTTATTATAATATGAATAATCTACCACTTTAATTATTTTATTGCCAAAGTGTAAAAAACTCACATACCTCTCATATTTTTCTAATCGTTCACAATTCGATAAGGCGTAAAGATGAGCACGTTCATATTCATCTCCATCCAAATATCTTATTTTTCCTTTTGTCAATGGTTGAGCTCCATGTTTTTGGAATAGCTCAGGTAAGGAAGACTCCGTTTCATCTTTTGTTCCAAAATCTAAATCTTTACCCTTTGTGTCGATATGGTCTTCAAAATATTGGGAACAAAAATTTGATATTTCTTCCACTAAGAAAGCGTTGCAGATAGACCCTTCGACTCTTGCTTTATTACCAACTTTTTGTTTCAAGTGATTTAAAAACCTACATTGTATAATAATGTTAGTTGAATATTCAAAATATTTTATTTAATTTTTTATTACATTTGAATAAGTACGTATGTAATTTACCTCTCAAAAGGATACATCCACCTATATTGTACTGGCCCTCCAACCCTTGCTTCATAAGGCAAATGTATAGGTAAGTGTTCCATTGAGTTGAAAAATGATGGCGGAAATACTTTCTCCAACTTGCAAAGTATTTCGGCAATGTTGCTCTCTAGATTTTCAATGTTTTCAAGTTTGAGGGTCGGGGCACACAAATCACGAAAGAATAGACTTATTTCAGTTATTGCACTCCACACATCTTTCGGCAATAAGTGCTTCAAAGCCACAGGTAGTAATCTTTCCATGAAAACGTGACAATCATGACTCTTCAACCCATGAAGGATATGATCATGTCGATCAACACACCTACTCAAGTCGGATGCATACCCATCTGGAAACCTCAAGTTACAAATCCACTCACATAACACTTTTTTTTTAGCCTTATCAAGTGCAAATGGGGCTTTTGGCTTAACTCCATTTTCCTTAATGTGTAAGTGTGGTCTTTTGCATAATAGTTTAACGTCTTCCCTTGATTTTTCATTGTCGCAAGTTTTATTCTTATTATTCATGACCGTATGAATCAATTGCTCAAAGAAGTTCTTTTCAATATGCATAACATCCAAATTGTGTCGTATTAACAAATGTTTCCAATAAGGCAAATCCCAGAATATACTTCTCTTAGACCAACCTAATTTATTGGCTTTAAACTTGTTCAATTCACTCTTTGTGAGCTCAATACTTGTAGGATAATCACGAATCTTCTCCCAAATTTCAAAACCGTCTAGGAATAGAGGAGGGGTGTCATTTTTTTGTAATATATTCTTGAGAAATGAGGTTTTGTTATACCGAAATCCGTGGTTAGGCGATAAGAATTGTCAGTGACAATCAAACCAAGACACCTTATGACCCATAGGAAGATAAAATGCCTTTGATTCTTCCATACAATAAGGACATGCAAGGAAGCCGGCCGTGGCCCAACCGGAAAGCATGCCGTAAGCTGGAAAGTCATTGATTGTCCATAAAAGAGCGGCTTTGAGTTGAAAATTTTGTTTCTTGGACACATCGAAAGCGGGTACACCAACCTCCCACAACTCTTTTAACTCTTCGATAAGAGGTTGTAAGAAGACATCTATGTGACTTTTAGGATTATCCGGCCCCGGAACAATCAATGAAAGGAACATGAATGGTTTTTTCATGCACAACCATGGTGGCAGATTGTAAGGAGTGAGAATTACAGGCCAACATGAATACTTTTTCCCAAATTGGCCGTACGGTGTAAAACCATCTGTGCACAACCCAAGTCTAACATTTCGAGGCTCACTAGCAAATTCCGGGAACATTTTGTCCAAATGCTTCCAAGCCTCACTATCGCTTGGGTGGGCAAATGTCCCTTGTACACTAGGGTTTTCTTCATGCCATCTCATAGCCTCCGCAATATTTCTAGTAGCATAAAGCCGTTGTAATCTTGGACCTATAGGAAGGTAGAATAGGACTTTTTCAGGTATTTTCCTCCCACTTGATGGTGTTGGCTTGTACCTATCTTTGCCACATTTCTTACATTTATCAAGCGACACATCTTCTTTCCAAAAGAGCATACGCCCGTCCTTACAACAATGAATTTTTTGATAGGGTAGTTGAAGAGCTTTGAGCAATTTTTTGGTGTTATAATAGGTGCGGGTCATCACATTTCCCCGAGGTATAACATCCTCAATCAAGGAAGCAATCTTAGCTACACATTTGTGCGATAAGTTGTGCTCACATTTTATGTTAACAACCCTTGCAGCTGCTTGTAACACCGACACATCGCTCCCCTCATATAAAGGTCTCTCCGCCACATCTAACATATCAAAAAAACTCTTCAACTGAGGGTGTGGAGTTTCCTCTTCACCAATAGGGGGTTCCTCCATATGTTCTAATGCACGGTCACCTAAGGCATCTATTACCATCTCTCGATATGGTCCTCTTATGGGAGATTGAGTAGTGTTTGGTACATTGTTTGGTATTTTCAAGGAGTAAGGCTCACCATGACACACCCAATCATATTAATTTCCCGTAAAACCTTTACTAATAAGGTGTTCTTGTACCACGAATTCACTCAAGTATTTCAAATTTTTGCACTTTACACATGGACATCTAATTAGTTGTGAATTCCTAAATTCATCTCGACTTTTAACATATTCAAGAAAACTATTCCCCCCACATACAAACTCATACTTAACCATCTTCCTAGCATCAACCCTTTCATACATCCATTCTCGTTCAACCCTCTTCATTACAAATCTATATAAATACATAAATATATATAACATAATTAGGCAATACAACAACTAATTGAAACAATCTACATTGTTACTAAATAGGCAATCTAAATACTAATTCGTATCTACATACTAATTCCTAGCATCAACCCTTTCATACATCCATTCTCGTTCAACCCTCTACATTCTTACTAAATAGGCAATCTACATATTTCTAATACTAACATCTTAAACATACTATCAATTACATATACTAACATAATCAAATAATTGCAAATTTACTACACAAATATACACATATATCATATACCCAACTTCAACACCTAACCTTATCCCTAACTTAAACAACTCTAAATTACATCCAAATAACAACAAATAAACAAATCCTAACATAAAATTAAGGGTAAAAACAAACATAAACACAAGAATTAAGAGAAAATCATACCTTTATCAAATTACTAACCTCTTGAACACACTAACAATTATATATACTAACATAATCAAATTTCAATCAATACCAAAATAGTTTTTCAAATTTACTAAACAAATATACACTACATCATATACCCATCTTCAACATCTAATCAAATTATAAAAAAAAACCCAATTTCACTACCCTTAACCCTAACTTGAACAATTCTAAATTTACAATCAATAAACAACAACTAATAAATCCTAACACTTCAATTATGGGTAAAAAACATATATAAACACTAAACCAACAACATAAAACACAAAAATTAATAATAAATCATACCTTAATCAAGTAACAAGAGGAGAGAGAAGGGTCGTTAAAGGTTGGTGTCAAGTCTGGAACGGCGGAAGGGGTTAGGGGAGGGTCGTCACCGGCGTTGGAGCGGCTGTGGGCCGGCGGGAGGTGGTAGTGGTGAAGGGTAGGCGTCGGTTTTGGGGTATTTGCTTAGAGAGTGATGAGTGAATAGAAATAATGAGGGACTTTGGTCGGGCTGTTTTTTTTTATGTCTGGGAAGTTACCGACCGACTATCAAATCGGTCGGTAATATTAGATAGTCGGTCGATATTTTTACGAGCACCGACCGAAATTTATTAAATACCGACCATCTAAAAATCAGACGGTAAAATTACCGACCGAATACGATTTGCCGACTACTTTCGGTCGCTATTTAATTTTAGCGACCGTTTATAGAAGCGGTCGGAATATTCGGTCGGTG
>JAIUZE010046433.1:0-71919 GCA_022085475.1 Heliosperma pusillum
TCGCTCCCCTCATATAAAGGTCTCTCCGCCGCATCTAACATATAAAAAAAAACTCTTCAACTGAGGGTGTGGAGTTTCCTCTTCACCGATAGGGGGTTCCTCCATATGTTCTAATGCACGGTCACCTAAGGCATCTATTACCATCTCTCGATATGGTCCTCTTATGGGAGATTGAGTAGTGTTTGGTACATTGTTTGGTATTTTCAAGGAGTAAGGCTCACCATGACACAACCAATCATAATAATTTCCCGTAAAACCTTTACTAATAAGGTGTTCTTGTACCACGAATTCACTCAAGTATTTCAAATTTTTGCACTTTACACATGGACATCTAATTAGTTGTGAATTCCTAAATTCATCTCGACTTTTAACATATTCAAGAAAACTATTCCCCCCACATACAAACTCATACTTAACCATCTTCCTAGCATCAACCCTTTCATACATCCATTCTCGTTCAACCCTCTTCATTACAAATCTATATAAATACATAAATATATATAACATAATTAGGCAATACAACAACTAATTGAACAATCTACATTCTTACTAAATAGGCAATCTAAATACTAATTCGTATCTACATACTAATTCCTAGCATCAACCCTTTCATACATCCATTCTCGTTCAACCCTCTACATTCTTACTAAATAGGCAATCTACATATTTCTAATACTAACATCTTAAACATACTATCAATTACATATACTAACATAATCAAATAATTGCAAATTTACTACACAAATATACACATATATCATATACCCAACTTCAACACCTAACCTTATCCCTAACTTAAACAACTCTAAATTACATCCAAATAACAACAAATAAACAAATCCTAACATAAAATTAAGGGTAAAAACAAACATAAACACAAGAATTAAGAGAAAATCATACCTTTATCAAATTACTAACCTCTTGAACATACTAACAATTATATATACTAACATAATCAAATTTCAATCAATACCAAAATAGTTTTTCAAATTTACTAAACAAATATACACTACATCATATACCCATCTTCAACATCTAATCAAATTATAAAAAAAACCCCAATTTCACTACCCTTAACCCTAACTTGAACAATTCTAAATTTACAATCAATAAACAACAACTAATAAATCCTAACACTTCAATTATGGGTAAAAAACATATATAAACACTAAACCAACAACATAAAACACAAAAATTAATAATAAATCATACCTTAATCAAGTAACAAGAGGAGAGAGAAGAGTCGTTGAAGGTTGGTGTCAAGTCTGGAACGGCGGAAGGGGTTAGGGGAGGGTCGTCACCGGCGGTGGAGCGGCTGTGGGCCGGCGGGAGGTGGTAGTGGTGAAGGGTAGGCGTCGGTTTTGGGGTATTTGCTTAGAGAGTGATGAGTGAATAGAAATAATGAGGGACTTTGGTCGGGCTGTTTTTTTTTATGTCTGGGAAGTTACCGACCGACTATCAAATCGGTCGGTAATATTAGATAGTCGGTCGATATTTTTACGAGCACCGACCGAAATTTATTAAATACCGACCATCTAAAAATCAGACGGTAAAATTACCGACCGAATACGATTTGCCGACTACTTTCGGTCGCTATTTAATTTTAGCGACCGTTTATAGAAGCGGTCGGAATATTCGGTCGGTGGAACAGCTTATTCTTGTAGTGGTAGAAGTATCACAACATGACGTTAAGTGATCTATTAAAGATTTCTTTGTAAAGACATCGAATCTTAGCTCCAACATAGACTAGTTCTATAAGAGCTAAAGAGGTGAACTCATAGTTATGTCATTTACTTTCTTTATAAGTGCTGATGCCAATTGGTTTGGTAGACTCCCTACTTTGAGTTCAATAACTCAATTTTGACTTAGCAATTGATCTTTCAAAGTGAGAATCGAATTCTTAGCCTTTTATTATAATGATCCCATCATCATAATATTTACATGATCAATTCGAGTCGATATAATTTATGTTATTTGTGCAAGTATAGTATGATGACAAGTTTTTTAGAACTAAAAGTTTCAACAAACCGAATGACTTGGGTTGAGAACCAAGTCACTAAATCCAATTACAACCAATGTCAATAAAAGGAATTAAACAAATTTCCATGTCAAACAAGGAAATTATAAAAGTTCTAAAAAAAACAATGTCTCAAAATACATCCCAAAATTTTGACAATTCAAAATGAGACCAAGCTTCCATAGATCTTCAATCATGGGTAGCTACCTTAGCTTCCTTTAAAGAGCTTTCTTAGGCTTGCTTGTCTTTGCCTTTATCCTTGCTAGGATGCCCTAATTACAATTAAATAGGGTAAGAATCACAACTCGTATCTATATACTAAAGTTGAGATCATAACATAAACAATAGGGATAAATTACCAACAGAAACATATTTCCAGTTTTGATATCTCCTAGATATTTAGTACAATTCCTCTTCCAATGCCCTATGCCATTACAATGATGGGCATGGGAGAGCTATTCTCAATAGCTTTACCCTTTTCCCTTGAAGGTGGAGGGCTTCTTCCCTTTACTACCACCTTTTTTGAACTTCCCCTTACTATTTTATATCCTTGGAGGTGCTAACATTTAGTCTCATGTCTCTCTCAGTTTGCACAAGCATCTTGTGCAATTCATAAAGAGAGGTTTTTCATGTTATGCATATTGTAGTTTACCCTAAACTTCACATATGCTTTGATTTTCCCCAAGGAATGTAAAACTCAGTCGATAACGAGTTGTTTGGGTATGGTCACCCCTTGCAATTTTAGAGTCTCAACATGCTCAATTAATTTGAGTACATGAGGGCTAACTTTTGGTCCTCTTTAAGGTTCATGTTGAATAATGTGGAAGTCGTCTCATATAGTAAGATACTGGGAGCTTGTGAAAAAAACATGGTCACAAGCTTGGCATAGGTCTCATAGGCCGTGCTCATCTTATGACACTCCTATGGAGATCGGCCTCCAACGAGAAGATCAAAACGTTTTTGATCGCGGCGGACTCTTTGTGGCTAGCCTCATAGGCTCGCCTTGCGTGGCGGTTGACCTTTCATTAGGTGCGGTGGGAGAGGCCTTGGCAAGGTAACGAAACCGGTCGTCACCCGCCGCGGCCAAGCGGAGTTGCAAATCCCAATTGGTAATATTAGCGCCATTCTTTTCTAACTTGCATCAATCCGTAAAGGATTGAAGCCATGAGACATTTGTGAGAGTTGGAGCATTGGTGTTGGATGAACTAGCCATTGCGATTGTACAAAGTTAACTACAAATTTAAGACATAAAGGAAATGTTAACATTTATCGTTTTAAATACTTGTAAACATTTTTAAACAAGTTTAGCATTTAAATAGTGACCTCTACCCAACTATTATAAATGATTCCGAGATCCACATTCATATCAACTTGGGCACGGTAAGCCGATTCATCCCTCATTAACATAATTCGGTGGATTAACTCTTTAATCGATTCTACATTAGAACTCTCGGTCGATAATATTACATTAAGATTTATCTTTAGCCCGGAACACATGCGGCTACGGTCGCGAATACTTCCGTTGAGCTCAATCCAAATTTCGAAATAATAACATTTATTCCCCCACTTACCCAACGTAACAAGTTTAGCACCCCGGTGAGCCGAGCCTACTTCCTTGCGAAATTGGGATTCATGGGTTCTAACATTTGGTAAGGCTTGATCTCAATTATTTACTATGAGAGGTCTTGTCAATTTATTATCTATCTCGTTTAAGTGAACTAAATCGATGAATTAACGATAATTTTAATTGACACGGTCGAATACTCGATGAAAATGCATGTCATGTTATGGCGATTTGGCAATGCATGCAAACATATTAAATAAAAATGCAAGCATAAAAATAAAACTCCTAGTATGGCCTTTCCTATAATAGAAAATCATATAATCTATTACAAGTTCGGAAACCAACTCCTTTGGTCCCTTGAACTTCATAAGCACGCCTCCCAAGGTCACCGTCTCTCTCTCGGAACTCCTTTCCGAATGGCCCCGTCTTTGGGAAACTCCGGTTTTACAATTAGTTACAAAATATATAATAAAATTACAATAATTTCCTATTATACATTTTTAAAATAAAATAATACAATAAAAGTGATTCGAGATCACATTAAATTACAACCGAATCAATATTCCCTTACATTTCGGGCAATATCGATTAAAACTAAGGCCATACAAGGAAAAATTACATAATTCCAAATTACATCAACCAAAATATGACATTCATAAATTGAAAATATGACATTCATAAATAAAATGCAGCATTATAATATGTACAAAACATGCTCATGTTAAATGCCAAATCGCTCTACTTAACGGTTTATATCGAATATAACCCGGTTTTACGGAAATGCGTGATACTAACACTTTAAAATCACCAAACAATACTTAAATCATATTTAAGCCCAAGTTAATTATCCCAACTCATTTAGGCCTCAAAAATTAGTCATCACTCAATTTTTGACAATAATTCAACTTGTTGTTGTATAATTGCTCATAATTAGACTTTAAAATCATATTTTAATCATATAAATCCAAATTAAATTACAATAATTTTAAAATTCGAATTTTAAATTTTTGTACATTCTGGAACACTTCCATGACACTCATAATGTCAAAAATCATGGTTTAAAATTTCGAATCGGTTTTGAGAAAAATGGTTGCGCTTTATCGGTTTTATCAAATAAAATACATAAAGCATGCAAAAATTAATCATATTAAATTTTCAACTTAAGATCTGAAATGTGGGACATTTATGAAACCAGGAACAATTTTCTCTTGACATGAAAAAAATTTTAGCTATATTTTCTTAATTAGTCACTATTTATGCCATTTTTACATTAAAAATTCATAAATCATGCAAGACAAATCACATAAGTCTGAAATGTTTCAGTATGACCAGAAAACATGCATGTGACAACATACTAAAATTTCATCATCAGATTCAAATCGGAAGTATATTTTCTAAATTAGTCACTATTTATGCCATTTTTACATTAAAATTCCATAAATCATGCTAGACAAGTCACACCAGTCTGAAATTTTACAGTCTGACAGGAAAACGTGCATGTGACAACATACGAAAATTTCATTGACATATTCAAAGCGAAAGTATTTTTAACCATTTGACCTTTATTTATTTCATTTTATCATATAAAAATCATAAATCACACGAAATATGTCCACTTCACACGAAATTTTACATGCAGTAAGTAAAATGCATGTGAGATATTGTGTAAACATTTCAAGGTCAGAAGATAAGTCTAATTATTTTTAGCATTTTAAACATCATTTTACTCATTAAAATGTAATAAAAATACTAAAAATCATATTTGAGCACTATAAATTTCCATAAATCATCAAAATGACCTAAAATCATATTAGGACCAGAATATATTGACATGAAAATAACTTTGTGATTTTATCTTATAAAACACAAATTACTAGTTTTCATTAAGTTACCATAACTCGAAAAAACTATAAATCGATTATGCATGCAACAACCTTGGCTCTTGATACCGCTTGTGAGTTTCTTAAACTCGATATTAGACACTTCTAATATCATAATACATTTAGTTTACTCTTAAACTAAATAAATCTTATGCATGCATAACAAAATATAAAGGAAAGAACCATTTCTTACATTGATTATATGGAAATGGGCACAATATTTGAACTCCTTTCAAATATTGATCTTGAGCTAGTAAGATGAGGATGAATTCCAAGTTTCAAATTAGAAACTCTCCAATTAGTTGCACCAAAGACTACCCTTAATCTCTACAAAATAATACTACACTAGTATTAAATGTAGTAACCCTTTAAAATGATCTAATAACTCTTAATACTACACTAGTATATTATTAGAGAATATGAACTCTAAGTAGTATGTAAACTTCTTAAGTTTAGTGAGATGTTAGAGAGAAGAAGTGATTTTGCATGAATGAATTATATGAGGTAGTGTATTGTATAAATAAGAGGAAAAACAAGCCATCTTTGCCTTGTTGAAACCGGTCACCCATACCCCACATGGGTGGGGTGTTGTCACTTCCAATTGTTCTTAACAATGTAAAAAGGTTGAGTGTTGGTAATAGTTTTGGGTATGATTATGTCTAATTCCTAATTAGAATAATACACAAAAATAATCCCCCTCTTGGTACACTACCAAAACCGGTTCACCCATGTAATATGGGTGTCCATTTTATTTTTGCAATTTGTCATTTGTCACAAGTGTGACATGTGACATATAACATGTAATTTTGCTTATAAATGTGCATTTAACCAATTTAAATGCAATTTCATAACAAATGAATTAGACTTAACATTTTAAGTCACATTTTATAATTACATGTAAATAAAATGGGTCCTCTCATATTTGGTTAAAATAATCTACAACAGTTTGTAATTATAATCGACCAATTTTACTTATCTCAAATGTTTCATAAACATAATGCATTCTTAGTAAGATAACAATTAAATTACCAAAATGAATCTTATTTAATCATATTACAATAAGATATATTTCTCACTCACAATTTAAACTTGGTTCATTTTAAGGGATTAATTAATCTGTCTCACTATACAATTAATTAATGTACATGATTAGGGGATTGTCCTTTAGGTGTGACCTCAAGGGATCAACTGATCACCACCGTCATACGACAGTAACGTCAAACTCATTTGAGCCAATCGTTACCGATTTATGTTGACCAGTTGACTATAATATTCATCATCCCTTTGTATTCTTATTATTGAGATTTAATTATGTGATCGCACTATTTGTTGAGGACACTTACTCCAACAAGTTGTTCTAAGTGAGAATATTTGGATGATACCTTGAGTTGTGAAATGCCCTTGAGACTAAGTGACTTCTCGTGATTTTCTAGTATGTACTTTTGGGTATATGCTTGGTGGAAGAATTCTTGGCTAAAATTCTTGGATCTAAAAATATGATCTTATATCATGGTATCGGAGACTTGGTTGAGGTAGTAAGTCGTTATAATAGATTAAACCATGTTACTTAAGGATTATGGACATGAGTGGAATCTGATTAGATTGGCTATGACGGTGATGCCTTAGGATGTTGATGATGACGTTTTGTTCGGTGTTCTACCTTGTGGGCCATAGGAGTTGAAAATAGATTTGTATGAAGAATTCCTTGTTAGTCCTTCGGTTTTGAAACCTTTGAGAGTGTGTCAAATTTTGGAGTTAAGAGAATGTTACTATACTTGAGTTGCAATTTCGCAATTGGGAATCCGTGTTATATGAACGGATGGATGAATTGGGTTGTAGACGATTTATCTAACCTAGGTGTACCTTACTTTGATGATTGCTTGTGAGAGACCTTTGTAGAGGAATAATTAAGATGTTCTACTATCGCCCTGAGTTTGAAAGGAGAATTTTGTGGTTTAAACCTTATATCTTTACTCGTACCATTATCCCTTTCCATTTCCTTTCATGCAAGTTCCTACTAAATCTGATCACTAGGAAAATGTTTTCTCTTACCATTTCCTTTGCTTGCATCTTCATAGCTATATCTATTCAATTTCTAGCTTTTGGCTCCCTACCTCTAGCGTTCCTCTAATTTTCGTCCCATCTTATCGCGTTCGTGTTTCCCTCGAGATTTCCTATCGTTTCCAGTTTCATGGTGTCATTGTCTTTCCTCTGGTGAGATAATTTGGGTTGTTAGCTAGTTTCGTGTTGATTTTGACCATGAATAGGGTTTGGAGTTAAACCTTAGGATGAATCTGTTGGTGGTATCGTACTCTCTTGATGGCATCATTTATTGAGCTTGCTATTGTAGTGCTATTATGGGAATCGAGTTGAGCGTGATAATAGTTCGTTGTTGTTGGGTATTATAACGGTTGCTTGGGATATCATTTAGGAATTAGATGTCTCTAATTGGTGGATTCTAAAAAAAAGATTTTTGCTTTAGGGTAATTATGCCGGCACCCAAAGTTTGAGGAGCATTGTCATAAATGAAAATCGATTCATTTTGAGTTTTAGATGAACTAGATGATTTGAATGGTTGTCCGATTGCCAAGTAATTGGCCATTTGAGGTTTGGAAGTAGTAACTTTCTTTTATTCTTAAGGAATCATAGTTTGATATTGAGAAATGTTCGTTGCAAGCTTTGGATAGTGAGTGCTCATTTGTTATGGATTATAGAGTTAGAATGGTGAACCCATTTATCTTGAGGATTAGTAACCACCATAGTTTACTAATGTGACTATTTATATTTTGACTTTCGAGGATGAGAAAGTTCATTGTAAATTTAGGATAATGAGTTTGAAGTAACTTCAATCAAGGGATTTTCATGGTAAGTCTCCTTTACCTTGTGGTTGTTAGCGATCATGTTTCCCTAGATATAAATATTTTGTTGGTGTGGTTTCTAGTAAGAGTTTTGATGAAACTAAGAAGATTAGAGTACGTAATGAATCTTTCATGTGGATTGTTAGTTGTGGAGTCTACCGTGCCGATGGACTTTAGTAGATACTAATTGGATCTGAATAATTAGGTTATTGGCTTGAAATCTCGCGATTATGAAAGGTTTTAGTAGGAATCTAATGACTGAAATGTTGAGGTGTAACTTGCGTAAATTACATTATCTTGAGGACTAGCTTATTAGTAGAATTAGTGATGTCGAATTCTTGTAGATCTTCCTGCCGACTTTATCGTGATCTTCCTATCCCTAAGAGTTCGATTTGTTTCGTTTTTGCGTGTTTTGTATATATTTTGTTACCCTTAATTGTGTGTGAGATGTGCGAGTCGCTCTATGTACGTGTAATGTCTTCTTATTTTGATTTTATCTTTGAGAAAACCTTCGAATTTCCATATTGTATTTCTAAATTAACTTTTCAAAGAAATCCAAAGATGGATTTTGTACCCTGTTTTTGGAGAAAATAGATTTCTTTTGCTTTTATACTTGGATTTTGCGTTTGGTTGGATGTTTGGACTTGTTATTGGAGACATCTGGTGACTAGTCCTGCACTTACAAACGTTTGTTTTGAATTTCGATTTCACTATTTCAACATTAATTTGATTTGGATAATTAGAGTTCTCGTTCGCGACGGGCACTCTTGTGATTCGTAAATAAAGTTTCGCACTTATGAAAAATTTTCTTAAACCATTTTCGAGAAGAACATCATTTCATAAATGTTTTCCTTGTAAAAGCTTTCGTGTTAATTTTGAAAACCGATTCTTGTCTTTGATACTTTTGTTTTCTACTCTCAAGTTTCGAGGACGAAACTTTTTAAATGGTGGGGTGATTGTAACACCCGCACCTGTACCCTATTTGTAATTTAAAAATATTATACGGATACTTTTCAGCGAAATTTTAGATTTAGTCTAGAACTTAGTTTCTGTGTCTAATTTAGCAAATTCGAGTTCGTATTCGGACTCTACTCGAAATTCCGTGTGAGATACGCCTTAAGGCGCTTTTGGGCTTTTTCTCCCATATTTCTCCACTCACTCACCCTTATAACCTAACTCCCTCTTTCTTTTTCCACTTACTTCTTCTTCTTCTTCTTCTTCTTCTTCTTCTTCTTCTTCTTCTTCTTCTTCTTCTTCTTCTTCTTCTTCTTTATGTAACCAAAACCCTAAACCCATTTTCAATCAAACTCAAACTCCTCCATTTGTTACTCAAATCCGTTGATTTTCGTCATAATCTTCTCCTCTCATCGTCCTCTATCTTATTTGGTATTAAAATTATCGTCTTTCTCATTTTCAATTTATCCGTCTTTCTCAAAGGTGAATTATATTCATCTTTTGTCGTCTTTGTTTAGGTAGAGACCTTCAAGACCCCGATAAGGATTATTATCTAGTGGAGGAAGGCTTTGAAATCGATTGAAGGCGCTAAAAAGTAATGGTGAAGGGTTACTCGATATCATTACGTGTTTGATTGTGTTTTCTATGTTAGTAATCGTATTTAGAATATGATTAGTAATCATACTAATTGTGTTGTTGATGATAGTTGTTGTTATTGGATAATTGATAATGAGAATTGATGATTTGTGATGTTAGATGATGTTTGTTGTACGATGAGCCTTAGTGAAGTTGATGATTTCGTGCATAATATGCCCCAGCCGGCCGACCGGCAGCCGGTCAGCTGACCGGCTGGGGAGCGGCTGTATATTATTTGTGTTACGTAAAAGTTTTGGAATTATATAGGTCTCAGCCGGCCGACCGGCAGCCGGTTAGCCGACCGGCTGAGACACATCCCATATGTCTTAATTTTTCTCAAGTGATATTGGTCCCAGCCGGGTAGCCGGCAGCCGGTCCCGGCTGGGACACGGTGCATTTTCAGTTGTTTTTCAAGTGAGACATTGGTGCCAGCCGGGTAGCCGGCAGCCGGTCCCCTTGACCGGCTGGCACACGCTGCCAACTCCTTTGTAATTCTTACGTATGTTTTCAATTATAATATTTCCGATGACTCGTTTATCGTATAAATTTACGTAATGACTTTAAATATTCATGTTCAGAAAATATGATATTCCTTTCGCTTGTATCGCATGTTTTGTGACGGTTTTTGTTATATCCCACATTGAGTCGGTTTTACACATGTTATGGTGTCATTGCATGTAGCGTACCGCTTGTTATGATGCTTGTGCTCTTTTCCGCCTCTTTCGTGAAGGTTGACCGAATTTGGGGTACTCGGCGACTATGATTGACCGAGTCTTAGATGCGAAATGTTTATCGCATGTCGAATCGGAAAATGTGATTCCGAGAGTCTGGCCATGTTTAGACTAGGACCGTATTATGATCGTCGTTCTACCAGGAGGAAATTAGTCTACATATACGAAATGTTTGAATCGTGTATGCGTTCAGGGAAATGTTTATCCTGTGGATGCGATTTTAATCATACTTGCCATGTACACGGTGCTAGTGCGTGCCATTTACCGTGAGAGATGTTGTCAACGTATTCGTATGTTTGGATGGATGATTATATGATTGATTATTTGTGATCGTTGAATGATTTGGCTTGGTTTACATGTCGAGTCTAAATCTTATCAAGTATATGCCGCTAACGGTGAGATGCAAGCCCTAGTGAGTATATAGTTGCCTAAGAGTGTCTTCCCCGAGTCTATTTCTAGTCTGATGCGTACAGTTCATATGTCGAGTTCTATCTTATCAAGTGTATGCCACTAACGGTGAGATGCAAGACCTACTGAGTGTATGGTTGCTTAAGAGTGTCTTCCCCGAGTCTATTTATAATATGATGGTTACGGCTTTGTACTTCATGTACCTATATCTTTATATATATTGAATTGTCTATTTATCCTTCTCGTATCTCAGGTGTATATTTATATATGCATGCTTCTACTTTTGTATTTCCGTTTAAGTATGTTATTTGTGATATGGCTGGGAGAACCCGGAGTTACTCTCCACTGACTGTGGCGTTCATGTTTTTCATGGATGAAGAGGTTGCTTGATTGGATGGATTTTTGCTTATGGTATTTTGCTTATGGTATCCCTGGATGAATCACCTCTAGACGTTGTTTAGCTAGATTGCTAATAACTTTGATATTTGATAACATTTTGAGAGACTTCGTCTCTTTGTAGTATATTCTACTTTGGTTTGTAATTATTTGACATTCCTCGTAATTTTTATCTTAGCATGTAAAAAGTTTTAAAAAACACCGTATTTTCCGCTATATAAATCACATGCTTGTTATGTTTTATCTTCGCATTCGCGAGGGTTGTCACAGAGGGGAAGCTTCGAGGTTTTCAATTCATTCTGATGGGAGTGTAAGGTTTGACGGAGGATGGTGTATTCCAGCAGATGATGAGCTTAAGAAGAAGATTTTGACTGAGGCTCATTGTACGATGTATTTAGTACATCGGGAAAGTGATAAGCATTAGATGGATCTTAAGATGACTTTCTGGTGGCCGGAAATGGAAAAAGATATATCTGAATATGTAGCTTGATGTTTGACTTGTGAGAGAGTGAATTGCGAACACAAGACACCACAAGGGAAAGTGCAATCATTAGAGGTGCCTGAGTGGAAATGGAAGTGTATTCGATGGACTTTATTGTGGGGTTACCTAGGACATAGAAGGGCAACAATATGATTTGGGGCATTGTGGATTAATTGGCGAAATCATTTTATTTCGTACCGCTGATTCATATTTGGAATAATACCGAGTTAGATAATGCCAATCGACGTCTTGTTTTGAGGCCTCATGGTGTACCTAAGGATATTGTATCAAACAGGGATGCCAGATTCATTTCAACGTTTTGGTAAGAGTTTCAGGATTCCTTGGAAACAAAGCTGAAGATGAATATATATTGTGTTTCATCTGGCGACTGATGGCCAGATAGAGCAGACTATTTATTCATTAGAGGATATGCTGCGAGCTTGTGTGATGGAGTTTGGCGGTTTGTGGGAAGATCGATTGGACTTGATTGACTTTGTATATAATATCAGCTATCACACGAGTATTAGGATAACAACTTTTGATTATTTGTATGGGCATAAGTGTAGGATTCCAATTTGCTGAGACGATAGCCCTGAGACTGTAGTTTAGGGTCGAAAAATAGTGCAGGAGATGGTAAAACAGATGAAGATGATTATACAGAAGATGGGAGCATCCAAGACCAGGAAATTAGCTATCCGGATTTACATCGTCGGTATATTGAGATCAAGGTAGGTGATAAGTTACTGCTTTGAATATGTCCAGTGCGTGGAGTGATGAGATTTGGTAAGTAGGGGAAGTTGAGCCCAAAATTAATTTGGCCATTTAAGGTTTTGGCACGAGTTGGGGATGTTGTTTATTGTTTGAATTTAATCGGACAGAGTACACAATGTCTTTCACGTCTTGCAGTTGAGGAAGTACGTGAGTGATCCATCTCACGTGTTAGCAGTGGAAACAATCAAGCTAAATGAAGCACTTACCTACGAGGAGGTGGCTAACGACCTCTTGGATGGAAATGTGCGTAAAACGAGGGGTGGAGAAACAAAGATAGTGAAAGTATCATGGTCTAACCATAATGTAGAGGTGGCTACATAGAAAAACAACGATGTCATGGGAGAGAAGTATCCATTTTTTTTATCAGGTAAGTTTGGTTACAAAGACGTAACCTTATTTTAAAGGGGGGAAATAGATAGTTCCATGATTATTTTCTGTATTTTACAGCCTTGGTCTGTCAGAACTTGATCATGTTAATGATGGTTACTGTGTGTTTGTATACTTTGGTAAATGTGAAGATAGGTTGTATTGTTATGTGGGGTTTGTGTTGGTATTATGTTGGGTTTGTGTTGATATTATGTTGGCTTGAAATTGTAAGTTTGGTTCATAGTTTGTTGTGAAGTGGTGGTGGTTTATTATAGTGCGAGAGTGAACTTCGGGGACAAAATTCTTTTTAAGGAGGAAAGATTGTAATACTCCTTATTTTGGTAGGCTACTTGGTGTGGATACTCGGAGGCGTAGGGCCACTTGGTAACGTGGATTAACTACTAAATCGATTGGGTCAGTTTTAGAGGGTCGCGTCTGTTTTGCGTCACTCGACCGAGTAAATAGGTCACTCGGTTGAGCATGGCTACTTAGTGGAAAACTTTACCGAGTGCGGCCGGTTTAGCGGGTTCCGCGAAATGTTTATTTAACATTTAGTTTGAAATTATATTAAGGGTTAAGCATAATATTAATATTTCATTTCTCCATCTTTAAAGAATAATCACTCTCTAAAATCTCTTAGATTTCTTGTATCTTGATTGTGGTGAATTCCTTCAGTAGTTCGTCCTAGCTACTTATAATATCTACGTCGGTAAGTTTACCAGTCTCAAATCCTTTATTATTTATTTAGCATATTAGGGTTTCGGATTTGGAGATAATTAGTATGGTTATTGTCAGATTGTTATTGGGGGGGATTGCTCCAGAGAAGGAGCTTTGGTAGCGAGACTAGAGGAATGTGATTTTGCAATCATGGTTGTTTAGGCAGCGATACTGTAGAGTAAGAGTTCCAGGAGGATTTCCCTACTCAGTTTTATTTACCTGATTGATTGATATTTTGTTGTGATATGTTGCGATCTGGTTACTATGGAGTTTGAAGAGTGTTTGGAGTTTGTTTGTTTAACGGAGCGGAGGTGGGAGTTCCATCTCTGGGTCAGTAGGGTTTCTCCTCGTCTTGGTCCCAACATAGGGGAGGTGCGCGCATGGTGTATTGCCTGAGTACTTTGGGGTGACATGCTGCGGTAAGTACCATATTGTGATGTTTTTGTGTGGCGGTGTGGTTGTTGATGCCACCACAGAGGATGATGCTGGTGTGGGTGGTGATGGTGCGTCTGATGCGCTTTTTGATGGCATCGTTGTGCATTATTATATTGTTACGTGATTAATGTTGGTTGTGTATATGAGTCAGACCTTTTTATGCTTACTTAAAACTATTGTGATCTATTCGATAGTTATAAAGAACGGTGACTTGATGTTTATCAGGTTGAGTTGAGATGCTTTGTGGTGATGGGGATGCGCGGAGGGACATTCGATTACATCATGCTATGAGTCTTGTTAGAAAACATTTGTTTTATTAATTCAGTGGATTAGTATTGTAATAACCGCCTTTTATAATTTAAGTTAGTGAGGTAGTTAGGCTTGGGATCGATCGAGTTTAGTTCTGTTTAAGGTTGTCTCGGTCACTACAGGACCCATATCGGTGAAGACGGGCTTGTCTCGGTCGAGACAACTCTTGTCTCGGTCGAGAGAAGCCCTAGTGTTCAGCACGCGGTTAGTTTAAGTTCTGTGTCTACTTATAATCTTATTTTACTCTTTCCTAAATGCGACTACTAAACCTAATAATATATATACCTACCCACATTAAACCCTAGAGTCTTTTACTTCTATTATCACAAAAGAGGTCACAGAACATCTAAACCCTTATTAAGTTGAGGAATAGCAATTGATTTATGATCGTTCTTCGAGCAAGCCAATTACTCATCCTTGTTATTGTAAGTTCCTTGTTCTATTGTATTTATCATTAGTCTATTTAGTAACCATCTTATTTATCATCCTAGATTGATAAAAGACTAACCCTAGATTAGGATTACGGAATTTTTATCATTATTTATAATTGTATATAGGTAGTTAGTAATTGTATGATTATTATGTGTATAGGAGGCGAATTGATAAAAGGAACGATCTTTGATTACTATTGTGTGTGCATTCGAAATTTGTGAAAGATAGAGTTCGATCCTACTCATCATATTACATAGTAGTGACGTGTCCCAAGCGAGTCAGACCCGTGTTAGCCGAGTCAGGGACGATCTCGGGCGAGAGAGAAGCGTCTCGGCCTAGACAGGCCTAATCTTGAGCGAGACATGCTTGCATGTGTTGATAATGCTTTTGATGATTGTGTTCGGTTTTGAATGATTGTTTGTTTTGTATGGTAGGTTTTTATGAGAGTGGATGTGTTTGTAAGTATGATGATATGACATACGAGTACTGATATTATGACATGTCTTGCGGTTGTGATAAATTATTGTTATTGTAAATCACGTCTTGCGTTTGTGACTTGCACATTGATTGAAAGGGGTTGTGCGGTCATGGTGGTGAATATAAGGGTACAATGATAGGGAGGCTTGTACCTTTGTGGATTGGGCATGGTGACTGGGAGGTAGGTGCCAGACGTGTTATAAGCACGGTGCCGGGGAGATTTGTGATGAGTACGGTGATTGGGAGGTTTGTGCTAAGTGTATTGCGTCAAGCATCGACGTCAATTTATGAATGTCTTATATTTTTTTTTTTTAATGACCGTTCTTGATGTGAAATAATGATATGATGTTGTATGATGCATAAGATAATCCTTGCTCAACCGTTGGTTGACTTGTTTGGTTTGTGTGTGTGTGTGTCTCGTTCACCCAACACTTTAAAAATTGGTGGCCTGTTATGATCCATTTGTTATTTCTGTTCAAATGGGGAGCACTATATCTCACATGTTATTTATTTGATGAGCTTGGCTTTGCATGATGCTTGTACGGGATGGGCTACGCTTCGAGACGAGTCTTATTCTTAGTGGTGACAATTTAGTGTTGATTAGTATTTGAGTTGTAACTTTAAATCTTCCACTGTATAGCTTAGCGATTGTTTTATAAGTTATAAGACAATTTATTCATTATGTGATAAAGTATTTGAATTACGCTTATGATTGTGATTTTTATATGTACTACCTTTGGAAACGGAGATGGTAACTGTCTTATTTATCGGGAAGCTCTAGCTAAGGCTCCTGGATAAATGGGGGTGTTACAAAGTGGTAATAAAGCGAATGATTTTGGAGTCCAAATTAATGAACTTAATGAACGTAGGAGTGTCAACTAAAATTAACCCCAGTGAAGGACTGTTAGGAGTCCCTTAGTTATGGTTGAGTTGGCCCCTCATACCAAAACTTGGCTCTTTCAGTCTAGACCTGGTAACCACGTGGGATAGAGAAGATGAATGACGAATTGGATGTTTGGCTTCTTTAATTATGGTTTTTCAGTGATGCATATCATACTATGTGCTAGTTATTGTTGATGTTAGTTGTGATTTTTATATGTGGTGTACTGTGAAGAAAGATAATAATGTTTGAATTGAATGTATGACATGAGTTTTGGAAGGAAGTGTTTTGGATTTGTGATGTTGATAGAGATGGAATGTGAGCAGTGTTGGAGCAAGTGTCCTCCAAAATAGTGGATTTATATTATAAATCTCATTTTGGAATATTAGTGGGATGACTAGTATTTTGATACTCCACGTCAGTTGATTAACGTAAATCGATAACGGTCAGCTGACTAAAGTTAGACGTTATTGTCGTATGACGGCGGTAATCAACTGACCCCTTTCGGTCACACCTATAGGATGAGACCCAAACAGAAATCTAATTATTTGTATACGATACATATTAATTAGTACTTTACATATATATTTGATATATGTTTCGTTACGAGAGTTAGTTATTGAAAATTGAGTTACGAACTCATTCCGGATAAGTTTATTAGTCAATTATACGATAATTTACTGAATAAATTTTACGTCTTATTTTAATATGATTGAATAAGATTTAATTTAGTGATTAATAGTTAATTCATTAAATAAGTTGAGGTTATGCATATACTTTGAGGTAGAGGTGATTAGTTAATTATATTTACAAGGAGTTGTAAAATAAACTAACTAGGCATTGTGGGACCCATTATATATTGATATAATGATAAAATATCACTTAAAAGTTAAGTGTATATTATTTATTAATTTGAGTCATATAATTGTTATATGATCAAATTAACCCTTAATTATACAAGATAATTAAGCATATGATTATAAGTATTTGTGGGACAAATATCAAAAATCAAAATGGACCACATGACACTAGTGGGGGCCGAAATCATGTAGTGGAATAACATGATGGTTGTTGTTTCTTGTATCACACTACAACATGTGATCATGTCATGTTTATGACACATGATCATGTTCTTATTGATTCCTACACTCAACTAGTTTGCATGAGATTATTTTAAGCAAAATAAGAGGCCACTAAGGCTCTCCTTAGCCGGACCATGTGTCCTTTATATGCACAAAATTGTTGTTCATTTAGGACACTAGTTCATTCTTATTTTGCATGCTTATCACTCTAAAATCCTTATCTCTCTAAAAACTCTCAAACACTAATATTTTTCCTATTACTAGAGTAGTAATAAATCTAATATTAGTTCATATTATCACTTGTGTTTTCTAGTCAAAAACTAAGTGATTAGTTTGGGTTTTCTCTTGGGTGCATCTAGAAGGAGATATTCTAACTTGAAGATTACAAGGAGGATCATCTATTTCTTTCTAGCTCAAGATCAACAAGAAAGGTGTTTCTTGTTGTGCCCATATAAACCGAAATTTCCCAATGTAAGGAAATTTCTCCTTATTTTATTATGCATTTTAATTTGCATGCATGTTACATAGATCTTTATTAAACACTAAATTAACAAGTAATTTAGTAACTAATTAGAGGAGTCTAATTAGGGTCTATGAACTTTCAAGCAGAATGTCATATAAAAGTGTTGATATGAAAGAAGTGGAGAAGAACAATGGTGGAGGTTGTGAATTGAATGTTGTGAGAACGATGCGAGATGATGTGAATGTGTTGTTAACAAGTGAGATAAAATATGTTTCCTGTGAAAATTGATGTGAAATCTTGTTGAGTTAATGACATTTCGTGATAGTTATTTATTTGTATTATTGAAGTGATTGCACTTGTGATTGATGGTAGTTAGACTTGAACCCAAGTTCGGAATATGGATTGAGTTATGTTGTAACGTCAATGATAATGAATTGGCTTAAACTATTGAGTAATTGGGAACCATTAAGAGGGAAGGTTTGGGAGAATGTAAGGTTAAGGTGTTTAGGTTATTTGAGTGTTGCAATATATGAAATTAGAGAGATTTAGGAATATAGCTCACCTAATGTATCTTACTTATTTTTGATTTAAAGATGGCACCCAAGAAGACTACCCCAACATCCTTGACCCCTGAGGAGATAGAGAGACTGGTAAAGATGAACGAGACCTTGATGACAGCCCTAAAGAATGTGAACACAACTATGGAGGTAGTCGTGGATGCTACGACGATGAGCACGATGATTGCACGACATAGACCTACCAAGTATGAGGGAGATGGTGTGCCATCTTTGTTAGATTAATGTCTTACAGAGTGTAACAACCCGGATTTTTTAAAACAAAAGAAATACCTTAACAATAAATATTTCATCAGAGTACAAAGATGAATAGGTTTAAGGTGGGGGAAACACCTGACCAATCCGGATCGATACTCAAATTCAAAACTAAACTAATACATTATTAATAATTGTTAACTTAAATAAATTCCTAAATAAATTATTCTTCTCGCCACAAGTCTCTCCAGCACAACATTCAGACAAGCAGCAACCAATTTAACCTGAGAATGGGGGTCGACAATCAGTCGGTAGTAACTAGGTGCTCTCCCATTCATGTTTAGAACGGGCTGAATTAATAACAATTTATAATAACTAATAGTAATCATAAATGACATGTGAAGCAGTCTACACTATATGATGTGCAACCAAACTTACTATGACATCATCAATACCAAATGAATGAAACTAAACAAACCCCTAGACCATGAAAACTAACTCGACCAAAAGTGACACATGATCCATAGCAACAAAGTCACCAATTCAATCAACAAAGCATAGCGAATAGAATGAACGACGTTAGAACGATTAACGAACTGCCTCTAAGCGCTAGAGCGTATAACGAAGTGCCTCTAGCTGATGGAGCGTATAACGAACTGCGTCCATCGGTGTGGACCGTATAACGAACTGCATCACCTGTGGACCGTATAACAAACATCATCAGTGGTACTATGTATAGCGTATAATCACTGCCTATATGTCTAAGACCTAACTAGACCCTCGATGCATTAACTGTACATCGAACGACACAGGGGGGGACCAGAGCGTATAACGAACTCCCTCTGACCAATCCCGAACATAGAATAAAATAAACAAATCCCCAAAGGGTAGCGTTGGTTCATTTCGATAGTATATAATTGATACTATCGTCATTTATTCAACTAGCAAACAAACTAATGCACAATATAACTGACTGTAATAACCAATGCGTGAACAACGTCAGGACTCAACATAGGAACAGTATAACTGACTGTCCAACAATGCGTGAAAAACGTCACGAGTCAACTCAAGAACAGTATAACCGGCTGTCCAACAATATAGGAATAAGAATAACCAATACGATATGCAAACATAGCGTTATAGTCCAACATACTATAACACTACACATAAACAAGCACAGATGACTAAGGTCATAGTATCTTGACCTATAACATTACACCTCAGTGGTCATGTTATAGTTCGAGTTACCATAACACAAGACACAAAAGCATATAACATCCCATGTTATAATGCCTCCAACTATAACCTTCACTTAACTCTAGTGAAGTTATAGTGTAACAACCCGAAAAGTACCCTATTTTTCTAGGGAAAATATTATAGGAATACTTTTCAGCAAACTTAAGTTTTAAAATAGAATTTATTGTTTCGAGTCGTATTTGGAAATTCCGAGTTCGTATTTGGAATTTCTGGGAGATTCCATGAGAATCCCGTTTTTAAGTCAACTTTGACTTTCGTTGACTTTTTCCGACTCGCCTTGTAATTTTGAAGACCGAAATTTTATTTAAAAAAAAATAATATTTTTAATTTATTTTTATTAAGAATTATTAGGATTTATGATAATTTAATATAATTATTTTGAATTTATTCGGAATTAAAGAGAAGGTTTTACGATTTAAACCCGAAACAAACCCGAAACACGACTTTGGCATGAGTCACACGCCCCATGTCATCTTTTTCCACTCACATTAGATATTTGAATTCTTTCGATTAAACTAATACGAATATCTAAGATATTTGTAACTTTATCGATCCGTCAACGAAAATTACGCAAATCGCTTAAAAAAAGACCCGATATCACCATACTCCACACGGCTCTTCTTCCTCTCTTAGAGCTAGATATTTTCCTTTCTTTTGATTACAATAACATAATATCTAGATATTTGGTTTAATTAAATTAATATCTAATTATATCTAATCAATTACCGTAATATAATTATTAAACCCGAGTCAATTCCGTAACAACAATTTCAAAACCCGACTCATTAATTCTTCTATAACTACACGGCCCAATCTCCACCATTACTCACTAACTACCTTTTCATTTTACAATAAATCAACTTAAGATCTAATTAATACTTTCTTTAATCGTTCTTCATCGTTCTTCGTCGTTCTTCATCGTTCTTCGTCGTTCTTGAGCAAAATCGTCACAAAACCTTCAATTCTTATTCAAATCCGTCCTAACTTATATTTCTAGAATCTCCTCTTCGCTCTCCAGCTTCAAGTACGGTTTATTTTCAATTCCGACAAAATCGTTTTCAACACTTTAATTATGGAAAATCAAGTTTTAATACTAACAATATTATTCTTGTCATTTCTTATAGGGGGAGATTTTGAAGACGAGTTTGGTGACTCGTATATTTTGGGTGAAGATTAGTAGACGGGTTTATACTTCTTATTTTTTTGGTGCTAATTGATTTTGCTAGCTAAGGTAACGATTCCGATTTACTCGACGAATTAATGTCACATAACTTTTGTTTTTGGTTCACCTTTAGTTTTAGTTTATATTATTGTTACTTATGATTTTTTGTTAGTAACATGATAAGTAGTTGTTGTTATTATGTTTTATGAATTTATAGCATGTTTAGTGTTCTTGACATATTTGTATGATTTATTTATAACCATGATTTTTGTATGATTGATGGTTAAATTGGTTGTTAAAAATGGATGTTGTTAATTAAAAACATGTTAGAATTAGTTTGGAATTGTGGTTGTTTGAACCGTGGAGAATGGCCGGAAAAACCAGCCCAAACCGGCCGGTTCAGGCCCGGTTCAGGCCGGTTCAGGTCGGTCCAGCCCGGTCTGGATTTGGTCCGGGTATGGTCCTTGGGGCTTGTGTCGATACTTGATTGTTTTGTTGTTGTTTTGACGGTTTTTAAATATGTTAAGCATGCGGGAAATATTAAGAAACGGTTTTTAGTAAAGTCGATCAAAAAGCCAAAACAGCCCAAACCAGACCCGTGGGCCCAGTCCAGGCTCGTGTTATGTCGGCCCAAATCAGCCCATGAGTCACCTTGATTTGTCTTGTGACGGTTTTTGAGTTATTGCTATTTTATCGCGTTTTGTAATATTTAGCAAGTGGGAAATGTTAATAAGTAAAATATTTAATTAAAAAGGTTTTTCATAAAATTATTATTTCTCACATGTTAGAAATTATAATACGAGATTGTAGTTGAATTTGGTATCCTTTAAGTCAAGCGGGTTTTAGTAAGATTAAATAATTCACATGTTAGAAGTTTTAATAAAAATAACATGTAATGAATATGATGATTTTTTATGATCAAGTCTATGTGGTAAAGACTCTGTTTCTAGCCGGTTTGACCAAACGGGTTTGGTCAAACTAAGATCTAGTCAGCCCCGTTTTGACTGATGACCCGTCGCGGGACTCGGGTCGGGGATTTGTCTTCAAGTAAGGTTGTATTTAATTAATGACTTAGCCTTAGTAGATATGAGGCGATATGATATTTGAATATGATTTATATGCAATTAGTCACATGATAGGAAGTTCTTCCCGTGACTGTTTAATTGTATGATATATGTCGTGTTGACTAAGTACTCATAGAGAATTATGATTATATGGCGTCTTGACCATTCTAATTCTAAATGAGCACCTTGGACCATGACATTGATAGGCCTTACTATCTTTAACGAGATATGTTTACACCTGTTGATAGCTTTTGTGTCTCGGCTTGGTGGGTTTCTATCAAGTAGGGGGCATGGTGCCTAACTCCACTTTGGGAAGGGAGCCAGCTTAAGTACTAGCCATCTCTGCTTAGGGGGTCGCCTAGTAGAGTTTCTCATAGACGGTTATGTCATGGGACGGGGAATGAATAGCTGTTGTCGCTAGGTCTGATCAGTCTAGGACTAGGATGTTTTCCTACCTTGTGGTATAGCCTCGAGTTACAGAAGTCGACTATTGACGGTACTAAGAACTTATGCCTGTGTGTAGAAGTATTAGTCTTTCATGTTTGTATGATTCTATGAGATCTAGAAGGTGAGATGCAGCCGGCTAAGGTGATAGAGTTTGGATGGCACGGTTGTAACTGCATTCACAGATATTATGTTTGATTAGGGTTTTGAGTGTTATCAGGGCCATGGTTTTAAATGTAAACCGCTGAGCCAGGCATACAGCTTCCCTACTCGTATTATAGTTTTATTATTCAGATTCACATGATAGCTTTTATATGATGGTTAATGGTAGTTAATTGATTCATTAACATGAAAAGCATAATCATATATGTTAAGTTTTGTATTTTCCATATACATTGCTTTTATGTTATTCATGTTTAATTAAACTCGACATTTCGTGGCTGGGAGAACTCGGAGTTACTCCCCACTGACTGTGGCTTCCGTGTTTATATTTAATGCGGGTGGCAGGTTTGTGATGCATACTTGGGTACATTGACGAGCTAGCGAGCGAAGTATTTACCTTGGACCTATATTCGGTTCTGAGGATTGTATATTATTATACACTCTTTTATTTCCGTATTTATACGGGAGATATGTCTCCTGTTTTGGATATTTCTTATGTATAATATTATTCCCTTTTTGTTATGAACCTTTTTATTTAAGACACCTTTGTTAGTATTTCATCTTTTATTAGTTAAATTATTTTTTTTTTTTTCGTTCCGCAAATTTGAGGGGTGTTAACATATTAGTAACACCCAACTCGCAAATTTGGTTAAGCGTGGCACGTTAATAATATCAGCAACATAAACTTGCTAACTCTGGCAGAGGTATAGTACACCACCATAACGATTGGTTAAGCGTGTATGTCGTTTATAGATTCATGTCTCTTTCACTTAACTTCAGCAATGTTATAGTACCTTCAGCTATAACCTTCACTCAACTTTAGTGAAGTTATAGCACTTCAAGCTATAACCTTATACGTGCGAGGTTATAGTATCATCAACTATAACTCTCTTCCGTCACAGTTTAGTCCTCTATAACACCATCACCGAGGGGTCGACTCCATAGTATAAACCGCCATCTCACCACAACGGTCTTGTTATAGTACACCACACCATAACGTCACTTTCAAAGTTATAGCTCAAATAGGTATAACCAGGGTTTACATGGAAAGTTATAGTTTAATAAGCTATAACCTTAATGATATAAACCAAAACCCTAATTCCTCAACATAAGCAAACCCCAGCCTCTCCCACAAGGAGGAGGCCGAAACCCTAGGCCACGGCAACCCCACGGCCGCGCCACCACCAACGACGTTAGGGTTCGCGATTTGAACCCTAGTTCGCGCACCAAATAAATAATTGAAAATAGTAACAACATAAATATTAAATGCAACTAAACATGTGAATCATAAGCATAAATAACCACAAAAACAATTAATCATACAATAAATCATTATATCATGTTAATAATTCACTTTCTATAAACACAATTAAAGGAAAACACCTAGTTACCTTTTTAAGCGGAAAATCTACGATAAATTCGCTTCTAGAATATAGCAATTTTCCTCCGGATTGTCCACGAAGCCTTCACCATCATCATCAACACGCGCCAACAATAATAACGATCCTAATTAATAATCTAGCGCATAAAACTACGAAAAGATGGAAATACAATATAAAATTTACGAGGATTGTAGAACAGATTGGCTAGGATCGATCTAGGAACGAAGATGAATGATTAATGATGAAGAAATATGGAAAAAGGGGCACGAAACCATAGGGAAATGGCTGCCACCACACGCCACAAAGGAGAGGATGAGAGGAGAGAATTAGGTTTATGGTTTTCAAATAAAAGAAAAGAAAGAAGGTTAGGTTTAGTTTGATATTTCTAGAGAGAAGCTAATGGGCATTAGAGTTTATTAGAAAATAAGCCCAATAAGAGAATAAAAGGGATAATTTTACCCAACAATGAAGTCATACTAATATTACGTATAACCAAGAATTTCCACACAATAATTAATTAATTCCAATAAAAATAAATAGCGGAAATTCTAGGTTGTTACAAAGAGTTTGACAATATTTCTGACATACATAAGTGTCCAGGAGACTTCCAGGTAGATCAGACTGCATTTTATTTGGGTGGGAAGGCGGGATTGTGGTGGCATAACAATAAGGAGAGGATGAAGGAATATTATAATGAGAATAAGGGAGCTGTGGTTAAGTGGGACAGTTTTAAGGGAGAGTTGAGGGCAGAGTTTCTGTCAGAACATATTAGAAGTAAGATGAGGGAGGATTTTGACCGTCTTAGAATAAAGGAAGATATGACTTTAGAGGAGTATCATAATCAGTTGATGGAGTTATCTACTTATGCAGTCGACCTGAAAAAGAGTGATGAGATTTTAGCGATGAGATTTAAGGAGGGACTGATATTAGATATCATGAAGAGGAAGCCAGCTCTGTTACCAAATGAGACCAGGGATGTGAGGGAACCGTACTTAAGGGCTGGATATAAAGAGAGGTTGATTGTGATGACTAAGGAACGTAAGAAGGAAATGGGAAGGAAGATAAAAGTGGAGACTATTAATGAAGGGAATGAGAATAATGGTAAGAAAGGGGGTTACACCAAATCTAAGTCAAACTCATCTGGGGGATCTAGCAATACTCTGGGATGGCGTTATATTGATGGAATGAGTCGTAGTAATGATGGTAATCGAGTGTTAAACCCATATTTTGGGTGGAAATGTTATGGTTGTGGAAAAGCGGGACATAAGCCGCAGAGTGTTGGAGTGCACCAAAGAAAGAGAATGGGGGTATGAGTCAAGGGACCTACCATACACCAGCACCAAGTGTGGGGAGTACTAGAAATTCGGGACAATGGAGTCAGGTAAGGCCCTATCACAATCAGGGAGGTGGAGAATCTTACCAAAGATCTAATAACGGGAACCCCAATGCAGAAGGAAGGGCAACTGGATCGAGAAGCAATGTGCAAGGTGGTGTGTAGACTAGTGGCAACTAGTGATGTGACATGATTTATCATTCGAATAATAATTAGTAGCTATTAATTAATTATATTTTATTATTCAGTTTGAATTTTCGTATTTTAAATCTAGTAAATGATTGTTGGCAATGCCATGGATATTTATATTGAATAAAGTAATGATATATTCTGGTTGTTCTGACATTGGAATTAATGGAATGACATGATTTTATACATTGAAATGGGTATTGTTTTTAATTATTGTATGTTTTGTTATTTTGTATTCCTTGGGCAATTGTTATTGTAAGTAGCTTATATTTTGTTTAAGCAGTTTATCTATGTGAGTTACAATAAAAGAGTAGTTAATGATATATTGGGAGTTTAGCTTGTGAAAGGATAATGTTATTGTAATGGAATGATATGTTGAGTTATGATAGGGTAAGTTATATGATGGGATGATTGCGACATTCTTGATGGTCCTATTTATCTAAGTTCATTTGGTAATAATTAAGAATATTTGGGTAAGCGGATTTTTTGTCTAGAGGTGTTTGCGGTGTCACTTGTGTACTACAAGGAAGAATGTGTTAGAGGAATAGTCAAGGTAATTAAGAGGAGTTGTTGAATGAATGAGTGATTATGTATCGGGTTGCGATGTCTATAGGATTACATCAGAAGTAGTGGTGGTTCCAGAATTTCAGGACGAAGTTTGTTCTTAGGACATGGTTGTTTGTTCTTGAGTAGTAGTAGTGTTAAAAATTTGAATTTGAAGTTGTTGGGACGAAGTCGTGCTAGCATTTATTGTTTAATAAGTGGTGCAGAGTTGATTTCGTGAAAGGTAGTAGTGTGCGAACTTCGAGGACGAAGTTCATTTTAAGGAGGGTAGATTGTAATACCCGTCTTTTATAATACATGTTAGTGAGGTAATTAGGCTTATGGTCGATCGACTTTGTCTGTTTGTGGCTGTCTAGGTCAAGACAAGACCAATCTCCGTCGACACAAGCCTGTCTCAGTCGAGACGAGCCCCATTGTTCAGAACGCGGTTAGTTTAAGTTCCATGTATACGTATAATCTTGTTTTAATCTTTCCTAAACCCGACTACCTAAACCTAATACTACATATGCCTACCTAACATCAAACCCTAGAGTCTTTTACTTCTATTATCACAAAAGAGAACACGGAAAATTTAAACCCTAATTAAGATGAGGAATAACAATTGATTTGTGATCTTTCTTCTAGCAGGCCAATTACTCATCCTTGTTATTGCAAGTGTAACAACCCGTAATTTGAAAGACCGAAATTATATTTTTAAAATAATAAATTTATTTTATTTTAATTTATTACGATTTATTTGAATTTATGATAATTTAATATAATTGTTTTGAATTTATTCGGAATTAAAGAGAAGGTTTTACGGTTTAACCCCGAACGTCATTTAACTATTCCCGAGTCAACTTAAGTCCCGAAACAAACCCAAAACTCGACTCTTGCATGAGTCACACGCCCCATGTCACCTTTTTTCCACTCATATTAGATCTTTTGATCTTTGGATTAAACTAATGATAATATCTAAGATATTTGTTAACTTTATCGATCCGTCAACTTAAACTCCGCAAATCGCTTAAAAACAGACCCGACTTCTACCTATACCACACGGCTCCCCTCTCCTCTCTTAGGATTAGATATTTTCTTTCTTTTGATTACAATAACATAATATCTAATTAATATCGAGATATTTGATTAAACTATCATAAAACCTAATAATATCTAATTAATTACCATAATATATAAAACCCGAGTCAATCCCGTAACAACAATTTCAAAACCCGACTCATTAATTCCTCTATAATTACACGGCACACCCACCCCATTACTCACTAACTATCTTTTCATTTTACATTAAATCAACTTAAGATCTAATTAATACCTTCTTTAATATAATCAAAATCGTTCTTGGTGTTCTTGAGCGTTCTTGATCGTTCTTGAGCAAAATCGTCACAAAACCTTCGTTACTTGTTCAAATCCGTCCTAATTTATATTTCTAGAGTCTCCTCTCCGCTCTTCATCTCCACGTACGTTTTATTTTCAATTCCGACAAAATCGTTTTCAACACTTTAATTGTTGAAATCAAGTTTTAATTCTAATAAGGTTATTTTTGTCATTTCTTATAGGAGAAGATTTTGAAGACGAGTTTGGTGACTCGTATATTTTAGAAGAAGATTAGTAGACGGGTTTCTTAGGTCTTATTTTGGTGCTATTTGATTTTGTGCTAGCTAAGGTAACGATTCCGAGTTACTCGACGAATTAATGTTACATACTTTTGTTTTTGTTTATGTTATTGTTATTTACGGTTTTAAGTAGTAACATGATAAGAAGTTATGATTATTATGTTGTATGAATTTTTAACATATTTAGTGTTCTTGACATATTTGGATGATTAGTTCAGGATTATAATTTTAGTATGAATGATTGTTGAATTGGTTGTTAAAAATGGATGTTGTTAATTAAAACATGTTAGAAATAAATTTGGATTGTTGTTGTGGTGGCCGTGTATGGTGGCCGTGGGTGGTGGCTGGAAAACCGACCCAAACCAGGCCGGTTCAGGCCCGGTCCAGGTCCGGTCTGGATTGGTCCGTGTATTGCCCTTTGGGCTTGTGTCGATACTTGATTGTTTTGTTGTTGTTTTGACGGGTTTTAAATATGTTAAGCATGCGGGAAATATTAAGAAACGGTTTTTAGAAAAGTCGACTAAAACAGCCCAAACCAGGCCCGTGGGCCCAGTTCAGGCTCGGTTTATTCTCGGCCCAAAACAGGCCGTGGGTCCTCCCTTTGGACTTGTGACGGTTTTTGAGTTATTATTATTTTATCGTGTTTTGTAATATTTAGCAAGTGGGAAATTTTAATAAGTAAATTATTTATTTAAAAGGTTTTCATAATATTATTATTTCTCACATGTTAGAAATTATAATACGAGATTGTAGTTTAATGTGATATCCTTTAAGTCAAGCGGGTTTTCGTATGATTTTAATAATTCACATGTTAGAAGTTGGAATAAAATAGCATGAAATGAATGTGATGATTTTATGTTCAAGTCTAAATGGTTAAGACTCTGTTTCTAGCCGGTTTGACCAAACGGGTTTGGTCAAACTAAGATCTAGTCAGCCCCGTTTTGACTGATGACCCGTCGCGAGACTCGGGTCGGGGATTTGTCTTCAAGTAAGGTTTTATTTAATGAATGAAAGAATGAGCCTTTGTAGATATGAGGCGATATGATATTTGAATATGATTTATATGCAATTAGTCACATGATAGGAAGTTTTTCCGTGACGGTATAATTGTATGATATATGTCGTGTTGACTAAGTACCCATAGAGAATTATGAGTATATGGCGTCTTGACCATTCTAATTCTAAATGAGTATCTTGGACCATGACATGGATAGGCCTTACTATCTTTAACGAGTATATAGTTCATGGTTAATAGCTTTTGTGTCACGGCTTGGTGGGTTTATATCCAAGTCGGGGCATGGCGCCTAATTGCTTCCACTTTGGGAATGGAGCCAGCTTAAGTACTAGCCAACTCTGCTTAGGGGGTCGCCTAGTAGAGATTCTCATGTACTTTTGGTCATGGGACGGGGAATTGAATAGCTGTTGTCGCTAGGTCTGATCAGTCTAGGACTAGGATGTTTTCCTACCTTGTGGTATAGCCTCGAGTTACAGAAGTCGACTATTGACTAAGAACTTATGCCTGTTTGTAGACGTATTGGTCTTTCATGTTTGATGATTCTATGAATCTTAGAAGGTGAGATGCAAGCCGGCTAAGGTTGATAGAGTTTGGATTACCGGTTGTTAACTGATTCACATGATATCTTGTCTGATTAGGGTTGAGTGTATCATGGCCATGTTTTAAAGGTAACCTCTGAGCTAGCATACCAGCTTCCCTACCTCGTGGTATAGGTTGTTAACCGATTCACATGATAGCTAGCATGATTATCTTATCCTTCATATGCTAGGTTATATGTTAGTTATTTGTTTCATAACATGAAAAGCATATCGTATATGTTAAGTTTTGTATTTTCCATATACATTTCTTTATGTTATTCATGTTTTATTAAACTCGACATTTCGTGGCTGGGAGAACTCGGAGTTACTCCCCACTGACTGTGGCTTCCGTGTTTATATTTAATGCGGTTGGCAGGTTTGTGATGCATACTTGGGTACATTGACGAGCTAGCAAGCGAAGTATTTACCTTGGACCTATATTCGGTTCTTAGATTGTATATTATTATACACTCTTTTATTTCCGTATTTATACGGGAGATATGTCTCCCGGTTTGGATAATTCTTATGTATAATATTATTTTCCTTTTGTTATGAACCTTTTTATTTATGACACCTTTGTTATGATGAATATATTTAATAGTAGGTTCCGGTTTTAAAATTTACCGATTTTCACTAAAGTAAACCTATTAGAAACGTATTCTCATCTTTTATTTATTTAAATTACTTGTTTATCTTTCCGCAAATTTGAGGGTGTCACAGGTACACCTAGATTTAGCAAATTTGAGGGTGTCACAGGTACACCTAGATTTAGCAAATAGATTACAACCCAATTCATCCGCCCTTTCATATAACACGGATTCCCAATAGCGGAATTGCAACTCAAGCATAATAACATTCTCTCAACTCCATAATTTGACACATTCCCAAAGGTTTCAAAAACCGAAGAACCAATAAGGAATTCTCCATACTAATCTCTTTTCAACTCTTATGGCCACAAGGTAGAACACCGAACAAAACGTCATTATCAACATCATATAGCCCACGAGTTCATTATTAACAAAGTACAACCTCAAGTCAAACATCATCATTAACGTCCCAAGGTATTTCCATCATAACTCACATCATAATCCTCAAGTAATATGGTTCAACTTACAACGAAACCTTACTACTCCAAACGAGTCTCCGATACCATAAGATAAGATCATATCTTTAAATCCAAGAACTATAGCCAAATGCTTTTCCACTAAGCCTACACTCACAAACACACAATAGGAAACCACAAGACGTCACTTAACCTCAAAAGTATTTCGCACCTCAAGATATCATTCTAAACTTCTTATTTACACCAATTAGACATATCATAAGCATGGTCTTCAAAACAATACTAAACTTCTAAGTCCAAAAGACTAAATTACTAATTGAGTTAAGAAGTCATAGCCAACTCATTCAACCTTACACCATCGAATATCATGAACTATTTACACACAAGTCATGACAAGAATCAAACATTAAAATCATCAAACTTATCTTACTACCTTTCCTTAGAGTTACAACCAATCATCAATATAGGGTGAATTTAGATCTACACCATTTTCCTCAAATCACAAAATCATTCTAACAATCACTAATATTCCACAAAGTCTAAAATTCTTCCGACCAAGTACAATATGCCACAAACCAAAGGGTATGGTGTCCACAAAAGGTCACATAAGGAAGTTGATGGTACAAATTGATAAGAGGAGGAAGGTAACAAGAGTAATTTCCAAGGGAAAAAGAAGTTAGATGATGAAGAAGCACTTAGATAGAAGGAAGAGAGCATGATACATTAAGGACGAGAGAAAACATCGATGAGGAAGAAATACACTTCAATTAGGCTTGTCAATCTTCAATCTTCGGTAAAAGATACTTCTTCTAGGTAACTGATCGGGCCTGTCGCAAGCCCAATACAAAGTTAAATTACCCAGACTAGGCTAATAACAAATTAATGTAATTAGGGAAGTAGGGGTCGATCCTCAGGGAGATGGTGTTTCCTATGGAATGTGAATTGTCTCGCAATTGAGTTCTATCTAATGATTATCTGGGTTTTGAGATTTTTGATATCTAAACTAATATAAAGCATAAATAAAAGCAAAATAAAAATAGTAAAGCAAGTAATGAAAAGCATCTAGGGAAGTAGGTTCACACATGTAGATTGATATATTGATGAAATTGGATTTAGGATATGCAAATAATTCATTGAGCGTTCGTAAGAATGGCGTGTTCATTACAATCATAGATCAGATGGTCTAGCAGGCTTTTAGTGCGATTTACTAGGTCTTAATCCACTACGTCACGCTTTGTCTATTCAATTCCTGTATATCTACCTTGGAAAAGAATTCCATACTAGTCAAATGATTTTAGCTAAAAATCGTTAACTATCGTTACAATCCAAACATGCATAGACACAATGTTTTAAAGGCACAATTCCTTTTATCCAATTAACATCTTTTAATCAATCTAACATGGCTACCCTACACCCTAGAAAGGATGACTACTCACTCATGATGATATCTATGTCTAAAATGATATTAACAATGAAAACTAGGATAGACATGTTTATTTGGTTTTGACTTTTTATATGGCGATAATAACGACGCTAATTGATAATCTAGGAAACGAAACAACGATTATAACGGTACTAAAATGAATCTAAGACAATATGTAAAGCGAATAACAATCAAATGGAAAACAATAAGAACATTAAACAAGGGATAAAACAGAAATACCTATATGACGACAATGATAACAATAATAGAAAATCCTTGCATATAATAAACGATCCTTGAATTGCAACGCTTGAATCACACAAAGGAGATTACAAGGATGAAATCCTTATTAATCTAAACTAAGGGACAGAAATAAAACTAAGAACTAAAGACTAAAGAAGAAGAAAATGAGAGAAGGGAGGCTAATTCCCCCTCCTCCTAATCTAAGGAGAAATGTAAGAAGAGAAGAGAAGTATGAGAAGAAGGTGTGTTGAGATGAGAGGCCAGATGATCTATTTATAGTATTAGGGTTTCGTGGAGAAGAGGTCGGGCATTAAACACATAGGACAAAAGTAGGAAGAAGACGCCGTTTTCTCGAAGCAGCACAAAAACCCGATCGGGTACACACTTCCCCGATCGGGTAAGTGGTCATGCAAGTCCTTTTGACTAACATTTCATCTTCCTTTGCTTTGACTTGACTTCCAACATCCCCCTTGACCGCTTGAGTCGGATTTGTTGATAGGGTTTGATGTAAAGCGATGAATTCTTTCGCCTAAATGATTGATCTTCCGACAACTACGAAACTATCTTTGCTTCTTCTCTCTTTCGAATTAGTGAACCTTCTTGAAATGCCTTTCACTTGGTCAAGCTTGCTTCTTCAAATCGTCGGGTTCTAGGCAAATGCTCGGGAATATAGAAAAAGGGCGTAGAAACGTCACTTTCCCTACAAAACATGTTAGAACATAGGAATTCCCCTAGAAGACGATATTAGCTCATTAAGTGCCTTAACAAAGCACAAATGACATACAAAACCGAGCTAAATTGGAGGTTAAAACCATACAAATATTCACTTATCAAACTCCCCCAAGCTAAACCTTTGCTTGTCCTCAAGCAAATATAACAAACAATACCAAGACAAGGTTGCAAGCATTGGCTACTACACCATCAAGAAACAAATCTCAACATAAAGCTTTGAAAACATAATGTATCATAACCCAAAAACAACATGGGCAAGAATGATACTTAAACATGGCTGAGATTTATATAACGGCGTAGCACAAAGAATTTCACTATAGAATTTCGGCGCTTGCATGATCTTTTGACAAATGGACTCTCACGGTACACTCGAACACTCAATGTATGTAAAAGGTGATTTATTTATGTGTAAATGTTTGAGACACTCACCTATCTACGACTTATGAAAATGTGTCCACAGTCTAATATGGTAAACAATTCAAAACACAAGTCAAAGATCACAATGCACATAGAAAAGAAGCCGAAAAAGTAATGAAGAAGGCTTTGGGAAATGGGTGAAAGGTGGACAAACAGTTATGGTCATGTGAAGGTTAGAATGAGCTAGCAAGTGACCAATGATAAATGATTACTCAATCCAAACTTTCGGTGAATTTCCCACAAAACAAAAGATGAAGCCAGAAGTAACAATTGGCTTATTACACACGAAACATAAGGGTAAACTCCTTCTATTGATTTGACATTTTGAGGAGATACTCACAACTTCTTTTATTTCTTCTTTTTTTCTCTTTTTCTTTCGATTTTTTCATTTTTTTTCTTTTTCTATTTCTTTTTTTTTCTTTTCTTTTCTTTTGAACATCACTTCTTGAATATTTTTCGTTCTCCAAATTCACTTTGTCATTAAGGAACAAAATCTTCTCAAAAGAGCACCCATACACCATAGTCTAACTACTAGCTCAACAGGTAGGCAGTTTTTTTGTATGTAGCTATTATTTTGTGAAGCATTTGTATGAAGGGGCTAATTTTGAGGTGTAATTGAAAGTGAAAAAGGCTTCAAATCTTAGTGAATCACGAATGCAATGCTTATAGGAACGAAATGAGAACCATACTTATGCGTTTTGACATGACACACATCACAAGGAGAACTACACACACCTAAATGAGACTGGGTATAGATGTACCAGCCTAAGGAGGTCCTACCTTACAATATATGTAACTTGCCAAATGTCAAGATCAAGCGTACTCATCTATAGATTCATTCCATACCTACTGTGTACAAGACTTCCCCATGTATGCATAATTCAATTAATATTGAATCATTATCTTTTGAAAGCTCTAAGTTTGGGAAATGTAACATGATAGCATAGTAAACAAGCAAGCAAAGTATGAAAAACATCCAATTGTGTTCAGAAACTTTTAAAATTTCTCTCTAAAATCTCCTCTTTCTTTTATTCAAAATTTGAAAAATGATCAACTAAAATGCAAAATGGGAAAATGCAATCTCTCCCCCAAGCTAAACATCACATTGTCCTCAATGTGAGTACGAAGACTAAACATGCAACAAGATGCTTAATGGGGAAAAGGAAAAATGAAAGAAGAGGGAAGCTTACAAGTCAGCGCGGACTCCCCCAAGCTAGTCTTTTGGACTTGGCAAGGGAGGCCTTTATAGGTTTTCTTCAAAAACTCTTTCATCTGCAAAATAAATCCTAACAACGAAAAAAGGAATAAAAATAAAAATGCAAAAAGAAAAGGAACACGGGTTGCCTCCCGAGAAGCGCAATTTAAAAAGTCTTGCTAGACTCTAGTTCTTTCTTTGAAATCATCCTTTATCTTTAAACTCACTGTCATCCAAGCTCATCTTCATAGCATGCTTTACATTCTCCATCCATGCTAAGCTTTTCCGAGAATAGCCCCTTCTAGCACTTTTAGCAGTAGTGCTTTTAGTATGATCACCTGCAAGAGAATCAACACTAACATGTGCCTCCACCGGATCCGTCAGTAAGGATCGAGTGTAACACCCGGAAATGTACCCTATTTTTCTAGTAGAAATATTTTACGAAATCTTTTCAGCAAATTTAAGTTTTAATTTATAATTTTATGTTCCGAGTCGAATTTTGAATTTCCGAGTTCGTATTTGGAATTTCTGCGAGATTCCATGAAAAAGCCGTCTTAAGGCGAGTTTGACTTTTTGGTTGACTTTTCCTTACTTATACTCTAATTTCCTTAACCTAATTCTTCATTTAACACAAATCAAGCACACAACCCCCTTTCTTCTCCCTTAAGAAATCTCATCTTTTCCCTCTTTGATTTCGATCTTTGAATCACCGTAACTCCTTCGTTCTTTGACGGAATTCACGTAAGTTCGTCTTATTCTTCCCCTCTTAGCTTCCTCTATCCGTATTGGTAATAAAATTACCGTCTTTCTCGCTTTTTAAATTATCCGTCTTTCTCAAGATGAATTTTATTCATCTTTTTATTACCTATTTGTAGGTGGAGACTACTAGGAAGGTTTAGTAATCGATTAAAGACGCGTAAAGGTAACGGTGAAGGGTTACTCGGTATCATTTACGTGTTTTGCATGCTTTATATATTAGAAATCGTATTTTGAATACGATTAGAAGCTTAGGAATCGTGTTATGATTTATGATTGTTGTTATTTGATGATTGTTGATGGTGAATATGGATTGTTGTTAATTATTATAAGTGAATTAAGAGAATTGAAAATGATAGAAATGGTGTATGTTGTTCTCGGGTGAAATGGGTTCCTGGCCGAAGGGCCGGCTGCCGGTTCAGTGCCCGGCTGGCATTTCACTGCTTCGACCCGTTTTGGTAGAATGCTCATATCTCCTTCGTTACTTGTTTGTTTTGGGCTTGTGACCACTCGTTGGAACCGTAAGAGGATAAGCTATCACCTCGACTTAGAATTTCTGCATTCCCATATCTAGAACTCTAGTTATGACCGTTTGAAGAAGACCCTTGTTTTGATAGTTTCCAAACTTGTGATTTTTGTGATTTTTAGTGTTGTGCTCCGAGCCGGGGTACCGGCCGCCTCCCTCCACCCCGGCCTGGAATACATCAGTAAGTGAAGTTGGATTTTTGGTGTTGTGCTCTGTGCCGGTCTACCGGCCGCCGGTCTACTGACCGGCCTAGACTACATTTCTCTGTTTTTGTGAGTTTTGGATTTTTGCCCTGTGTTCTGAGCCGGCCCACCGGCCGCCGGTCTGTTGCCCGGCCTGGAACACGGCTGTATGCATTTCCTTTATTTTCTAAAACTCGTGATTTATAATAGTTCGCATGATCCGTTTATCGTATAATTTTATGTAATGTCTTATAATATTCATGTTTCGAATATATGATATCTCTTTCGCATGTATCACGTGTTTTGTGACGGTTTTCGATATGTTCCCACTTTGAGTCGGTTTTTACAAATGAGTCGGTTTGAGCACTATTTTGTCTTGTGCTTTGTATTCTCATTCCCTTGGCTACCTTCCCGTTCGTAAGGCTGGAATGTCGGAACGGAGAGGTATCCTACTGCTTAATTGCATGTGTTAGTGGGCATACGACGACGTTGTTGGGAGTTGAACGCTATGCGTTGATCGACCCGGCCGTCAAATGTTGTGTACTTGCGAGGTGGTGTTATTTGCATGTAGCGTACCGCATGTTATGAGGCTTGAGCTGTTTTTCCGCCTCTTTCGTGAATTGATCTACCGAATTTGGGGTACTCGGCGTCTGTGTAAGACCGAGTCTTGGGTGCGAAACGTTTTATCGCACGTCGAATCGGAAAACGTTATATTCCGAGATCCTGGCCAGGTTTAGACTAGTACCGTATTATTATCGTCGTGCTACCAGGAGGAAAATAGTCTACATAGGCGAAATGTAAGCATCGCGTATGAGTTCAGGGAAATGCTTATCCCGTGGATGCCTTTTAATCATACTTGCCATGTACACGATGCTAGTGCGTTTCATTTACCGTGAGATTGTCGTCTTGTGTCGTTCTTGAATGCGTGACTTCATGATATAGTTCATGGTCATTGCATGATTGGACACCGTCATTGTCTTGGTTCGTGAATGGATGATAATATGTTGTATTTATTGGGATCATCGCATGACTTGACTGGTTTGTCTGTCGAGTCTCAATCTTATCAATCTTATACCGCTAACGGTGAGATGCAAGCCCTAGTGAGCGTATTCGATTGCCTAAGAGTGTCTTCCCCGAGTCTTTGAATAACATGATGATTACGGATTTGATTTCCACATGATCTTATCATTATCTATAGAATTGCCTATCTATTCTTATCGTAACTCACATGTATATTATATATGCATGCTTTACTTTTGTATTTCCTTATATGTACGTTTAAAGGTGATATGGCTGGGAGAACCCGGAGTTACTCCCCACTGACTGTGGCGTTCATGTTTTTCATGAATGAACAGGTTGCTTGCATTGGATGGCTTTTTGCTTATGATATTTTGGGTTCGGGTGTGAGCTAGCGGGCGTTGTCCCTGGAAGAAACACCTCTAGACGATTTTAGCTTATTTGCTAAACACTTGTTCTTTGTTAACATCTTGAGAGACTCCGTCTCTTTGTTATTTTCCGCACTTAGTTGTAATATTTTGACACTCCTCGTTTTATTTAACTTGCATGTATAAAAGTTTTTAAAAACTACCTATTTCCGCAATATAATTCACATGCTTGTTTGATTTATTATTCCGCATTCGCGAGGGTTGTCACATCGAGGCATAGAAGAAACAATAGCAGAGTCATCAACATTAAGCACATAACAAGGTTCTTCTACCAGAGGACTCCTTACGGTGGCATTTTTACTAAAGGTCACCTTGTCATCTCCTATCTCTAGTGTCAACTTCCCATTCCTGACATCGAAAACTGCACCAGTGGTGTGCAAAAAGGGTTTTCCCAAAATGATTGGGATTTGAGAGTCTTCGGCTATGTCAAGTAGTAGAAAGTCAACGGGAATGAAAAACTTACCAACTTTGACGGGCACATCTTCTAAAACACCCATAGGTTGTTTTAAAGAATGGTCCGCCATTTGCAAAGTAATATTAGTGCATTTCAAAGCACCAATGTTAAGTTTTTCAAACATAGAAAAGGGCATGACACTTACACTAGCACCTAGGTCGCAAAGGGCCTTATCAATGGTATATGTGCCTATAGTGCAAGGGATGGAATAACTACCAGGGTCCTTAAGTTTTGGTGGAGACTGATTTTGCAAGAGTGCACTACACTCTTCAGTGAAAGCTATGGTCTTAGTCTCATTGAAGGATCTCTTCTTGTTGAGGACTTCCTTCATAAACTTGGAGTAAGAAGGAACTTCTGAAAGCAATTCAAGGAAAGGGACTGTTACCTTTAAGTTTTTGACGACGTCAAGGAACTTACCATACTTTGCCTCCTCCTTCTGCTTGGCTAATCTTTGGGGAAATGGGACCTTGATCTCAATAGGAATCTCGGGCTCTTTCCCTTTTGACATAGGCATCTCAGCTTCAACATCAACAACCACTGGCTCATCATTAGCCTGACCACTTCTCGAGGAAATGGCATTTAAAATTTCGTGAGGTTGGTAACATTGGGAAGAAAGCTGCCCTTGGTTTTGGTGGGTATTAGAAGAGGTAAATTGGGAAATTTTAGCTTCCAACAATTTGATGGCGGCATCCTTAGCTTGATTACTCTCTTGAAATTGAGCTATCATGGTGTCTTGCCTTTGAGCCAATTGCAGAAGCACGACTTCAATTTTACTTACACCATTGTCACTCTGTTGAAATGTAAAGGATTGGAGTTGTTCTAGCTTTTGTGTGAGAAGGGCTACTTGGGCTTGTAAAAGTGTTAAAGCGGGGTCTTCTTGCTTAGATTTCGATGGTATGGAGCGGGAATTCCTATATTGAGAATCGTGAATTGCCATGGATTCAATGGTATTGTGAGCATTTTCAACATTGATTTGATCAAATCTTCCATTGTTAGCAGAATCCAGGATTCGACGGGACTCTATATAACACCCATTATAGAATGTGATGGCAAGGAACCATGAATCTAACCCATGATGAGGACATTCTCTTTGTAAGTCCTTATACCTTTCCCAAGCTTCATATAGGCTCTCATCTTCCCCTTGTTGGAAACCAGTGATTTGACTTCTCAACAAAGCGGTCTTCTCTGGAGGAAAGTACTTTTGGTAGAAGGCAAGAGCTAAACTCTCCCAATTGGTGATACCTAATGTAACCTTATCAAGGCTATGTATCCACAACTTTGCCTTACCCTTCAAAGAAAATGAGAAGAGCATCTCTCTAATTTGCTCTTGGGTGACTCTATTTTGTCTAATAGTGGAGCAATAGTCACAGAAGTTTTGGATGTGAAGGTTGGGATCTTCTGTGGCATTGCCACTAAATTGGCTTCTTTCTATAAGGTTGATGAAGGCAGGTTTGATTTCAAAGTTTTGGGCTTCGATTTGGGGTGTAGCAATACCCCTTGGAAGTGTTTCTGCGGTGGGTTTGGAATGGTCTGAAAGTCGAACCATTTTTGTGAAGATGAAGATGGAATGTTGTTTGAAAGTTGATTGGTTTTTGTGAATGGAGATGAGAATGGATCTTCTTCTCCTTCAAGATTAAGTGAAATATCCGAGTATTTCTCACGAATACGATCTAAACTTGAAGTATCAGAAGCTTTTGAAATTTCGTTGAATAGCTTTTGTCTTCTACGCAGAGTTCTTTCTAGATTGGGGTCTAAAAAGATAGGGGTCCCTAGTCTAGAAGATCTGGGCATAAGATTTAAAAACTAGGATGAAAAATCAAGAGAGGTCTAAAGGAATTTGAGTTCCTAAAGAGTAGATAAAACTAATTGCGATAAAAATCACAAGAAAAAGGAGAACTAAACCGTGCTCCCCGACAACGGCGCCAAAATTTGATCGGGCCTGTCGCAAGCCCAATACAAATATAAATTACCCAGACTAGGCTAATAACAAATTAATGTAATTAGGGAAGTAGGGGTCGATCCTCAGGGAGATGGTGTTTCCTATGGAATGTGAATTGTCTCGCAATTGAGTTCTATCTAATGATTATCTGGGTTTTGAGATTTTTGATATCTAAACTAATATAAAGCATAAATAAAAACAAAATAAAAATAGTAAAGCAAGTAATGAAAAGCATCTAGGGAAGTAGGTTCACACATGTAGATTGATATATTGATGAAATTGGATTTAGGATATGCAAATAATTCATTGAGCGTTCGTAAGAATGGCGTGTTCATTACAATCATAGATCAGATGGTCTAGCAGGCTTTTAGTGCGATTTACTAGGTCTTAATCCACTACGTCACGCTTTGTCTATTCAATTCCTGTATATCTACCTTGGAAAAGAATTCCATACTAGTCAAATGATTTTAGCTAAAAATCGTTAACTATCGTTACAATCCAAACATGCATAGACACAATGTTTTAAAGGCACAATTTCTTTATCCAATTAACATCTTTTAATCAATCTAACATGCTACCCTACACCCTAGAAAGGATGACTACTCACTCATGATGATATCTATGTCTAAAATGATATTAACAATGAAAACTAGGATAGACATGTTTATTTGGTTTTGACTTTTTATATGGCGATAATAACGACGCTAATTGATAATCTAGGAAACGAAACAACGATTATAACGGTACTAAAATGAATCTAAGACAATATGTAAAGAGAATAACAATCAAATGGAAAGTAGTAAGAACATTAAACAATGGATAAAACAGAAATACCTATATGACGACAATGATAACAATAATAGAAAATCCTTGCATATAATAAACGATCCTTGAATAGCAACGCTTGAATCACACAAAGGAGATTACAAGGATGAAATCCTTATTAATCTAAACTAAGGGACATAAATAAAACTAAGAACTAAAGACTAAAGAAGATGAAAATGAGAGAAGGGAGGCTAATTCCCCCTCCTCCTAATCTAAGGAGAAATGTAAGAAGAGAAGAGATGTAACAACCCGAAAAGTACCCAATTTTTCTAGTAAAATATCTTACGGATACTTTTCAGCAAAACTTAAGTTTTAAAATAGAATTTATTGTTTCAAGTCGAATTTTGAATTTCCGAATTCGTATTTGGAATTTCTGCGAGATTCCATGAGAATCCCGTTTTTAAGTCAACTTTGACTTTCGTTGACTTTTCCGACTCACCTCGTAAATTTAAAGACCGAAATTATATTTGAAAAATAATAAATTTAAATTATTTTTATTTAGATTTATTTGAATTTATGATAATTTAATAAAATTATTTTGAATTTATTCGGAATTTATAAAAAGGTTTTACGATTTAACCCCGAGCGTCATTTAACTATTCCCGAGTCATCTTAAATCCCGAAACAAACCCGAAACCCGACTCTAGCATGAGTCACACGCCCCATGTCATCTTTTTCCACTCACATTAGATATTTGAATTCTTTCGATTAAACTAATACGAATATCCGTTAACGAAAAATTACGCAAATCGCTTAAAAACAGACCCATTTTCTACCAAAACCACACGACTCCTCTTCCTCTCATAGGACTAGATATTTTGCTTTCTTTTCATTACAATAACATAATATCTAGATATTTGGTTTAATTAACTTAATATCTAATTATATCTAATCAATTACCGTAATATAATTATTAAACCCGAGTCAATTCCGTAACAACAATTTCAAAACCAGACTCCATATTTCCTCTATATGTACACGGCCCAACCACTCACCATTACTCACTAACTACCTTTCCATTTTACAATAAATCAACTTAAGATCTAATTAATACTTTCTTTAATCGTTCTTCATCGTTCTTCGTCGTTCTTCATCGTTCTTCGTCGTTCTTGAGCAAAATCGTCATAAAACCTTCCTTTCTTATTCAAATCCGTCCTAACTTATATTTCTAGAATCTTCTCTTCGCTCTCCATCTTCAAGTACGGTTTATTTTCAATTCCGACAAAATCGTTTTCAACACTTTAATTATGGAAAAATCAAGTTTTAATTCTAACAATATTATTCTTGTCATTTCTTATAGGGGAAGATTTTGAAGACGAGTTTGGTGACTCGTATATATTAGGAGAAGATTAGTTGACGGGTTTTTCTTTACTTCTTATTTTGGTGCTACTTGATTTTGCTAGCTAAGGTAACGATTCCGATTTACTCGACGAATTAATGTTACATACCTTTGTATCTTTTGTTCTTTTGTTTTAGTTCATGTTATTATGATTTACGGTTTTTAATTAGTAACATGATAAGTAGTTATGATTTTCATGTTGTATGGAATTTTTAATATGTTAGTGTTCTTGACATATTTGGATGATTTATTTATAACCATGATTTTTATAAGAATGATGGTTGAATTGGATGTTTAAAAATGGATGTTGTTAATAAGAATCATGTTAGAATTAATTTGAAGGGGTGGTTGTTTTGGGCCGTGTAAGGTGGTCACGGGTGGGGCTGGAAAACCGGACCCAAACCAGGCGGTTCAGCCCAGTTCAGGCCGGTCCAGGCCGGTTCAGACCCGGTCTGGATTGGTCCATGGTGGGTCCTTGTGGGTTGTGTCGATACTTGATTGTTTTGTTGTTGTTTTGACGGGTTTTAATTATGTTAAGCATGCGGGAAATATTAAGAAAACGAGTTTAGAAAAGTCGACTCAAAACAGGCCCAAACCAGGCCCGTGGGCCCAGTCCAGGCCGTGTCAAATTCGGCCCAAGTCAGCCCATGAGTTTCCTCCTTGGTCTTGTGACGGTTTTTGAGTTATTGCCATTTTATCGTGTTTTTTTAATATTTAGCAAGTGGGAAATGTTAATAAGTAAAATATTTAATTAAAAAGGTTTTTTCATAAAAATTATTATTTCTCACATGTTAGAAATTATAATACGAGATCGTAGTTTATTTTGATATCCTTTAAGTCAAGCGGGGGGGTTACGTAAGATTTAATAATTCACATGTTAGAAGTTTTAATAAAATAAACATGTAATGAATATGATGATTTTTATGTTCAAGTCTAATTGGTAAAGACTCTGAAAGATTCTGTTTCTAGCCGGTTTGACCAAACGGGTTTGGTCAAACTAAGATCTAGTCAGCCCCGTTTTGACTGATGACCCGTCGCGGGACTCGGGTCGGGGATTTGTCTTCAAGTAAGGTTGTATTTAATTAATGAATTAGCCTTAGTAGATATGAGGCGATATGATATTTGATTATGATTTATATGCAATTAGTCACATGATAGGATGTTTTCCCCGTGACTGTTTAATTATATGGTTGGTGTCGTGTTGACTAAGTACCCATAGAGAATTATGAGTATATGGCGTCTTGACCATTCTAATTCTAAATGAGTATCTTGGACCATGACATCGATAGGCCTTACCAACTTTAACGAGTATATGTTCACTGCTTGATAGCTTTTGTGTCACTGGTTTTGGGCCTTTTGATACCAAGCCGGGGCATGGCATCCTAAGAGTTCCGCTTTGGGAAGGGAGCCAGCTTAAGTACTAGCCATCTATGCTTAGGGGGTCGCCTAGTAGAGTTTCTCATAGACGGTTATGTCATGGGACGGGGAATGGAATAGCTGTTGTCGCTAGGTCTGATCAGTCTAGGACTAGGATGTTTTCCTACCTTGTGGTATAGACTCGAGTTACAGAAGTCGACTATTGACGGTCCTAAGAACTTATGCCTGTTTTTAGACGGATTGGTCTTTCATGTTTGTATGATTCTATGAGTTTTAGAAGGTGAGATGCAAGCCGGCTAAGATTGATAGAGTTTGGATTACCGATTGTTAACTGATTCACATGATTACGTGTTGATTAGGGTTTGAGTGTATCATGGCCATGTTTCTGAGAGGAACCTCTGAGCTAGCATACCAGCTTCCCTACCTCGAGTTATAGTTTATTATCGGTTTCACATGATAGCTTTCACATGCTAGGTTATTTGTTAGTTATTGTTTCATAACATGAAAAGCATATCATATATGTTTAAGGTTTTGTATTTTTATATACATTGCTTTTATGTTATTCATGTTTCATTAAACTCGACATTTCGTGGCTGGGAGGACTCGGAGTTACTCCCCACTGACTGTGGCTTCCGTGTTTATATTTAATGCGTCGAACAGGTGGTGAATGCATATTTTGGGTACATTGACGAGCTAGCGAGCGAAGTATTACCTTGGACCTATATTCGGTTCTTAGATTGTATATTATTATACACTCTTTTATTTCAGTATTTATACGGGAGATATGTCTCCCGTCTTGTATAATTTTTTGTATAATATTATTTCCTTTTGTAATGAACCTTTTTATTTCAGACACCTTCATTATGTATTAAATTATTTTTTTTCTTTCCGCAAATTTGAGGGTGTCACAGTTGGTATCAGAGCTATTTTGCTCCCGACGCACGTTTGTGTACCCTTGCATAAATAACTTGACCTTAATAAAATAATAAACGTGAGATAGAAGGGTAAGATGGGTAGATTAGGATTTATGTTGTAGTCTCTTTGTTCTTGCTAAATGATAAGTACTAATCTGTGTTTTATTTTACAAGATGCCTCCGAGGATTGACCACACGATCTTAGCAGCTCTTACCGTTATTATCCAAAACCAGCAAAATCAGCAAAACCAGCAAGCTAATCCTATTCCTAATACTATTCCCGATAGTGAGAGACACGGGAGTTATACGTGGGTTGCTTCACAGCTATCGAGGAGCCAAGTCAAAACCTACGATGGCGAAGTTGATCCCGTGAAGCTTTCTGTGTGGTTACGAGAAATGGAGAAGAGTTTTTCTCTGTATGATGTCCTTGAAGAGGACAAAGTCCGTCTTGCTTCTCACTTCTTAGAGAAGGAAGCCGATCAGTGGTGGACTCTTTCTGGTCCTACCGCGATGTTGGAGCCTAATTTTGGGTGGGCTTGTTTCCGTGAGCTCTTGGAAGCGAGGTTTTACCCCGATGAGTTGAGACAGCAAAAGTTGAAGGAGTTCATGGATTTTAAACAAGGACTTCTTTCTGTTCAGGAGTTCACTACTCAGTTCAACGAGGTGGCTCATTATGCCACTCGACTTATTTCGAGGGAGGAGGACAAAGCTTTCTTTTACTTAGGAAAGCTATCTCCTCAGGTGAAGGGAAAGATAAGTAGGGGTTCTACTTCTTTTGTCTCGATTTGCAATGATGCCCTATGGGCAGAAAGTTCTATACGGGAGATTGCCGAAGAGGCCCGTACTTCGTTTGTAGCTCCTAATGCCTTTGGCAAGAGACCTCTATATCCTACCTCCCGACCTTCCTTTTCTCCTTATTTTCCAACCAAGAGGAGGAACTTTCAGAGTGGACAGGCAAATCCGACCAACCGTCCATTTGCCCCGAGCAATAACCACGATCCTAAGGGTCGTACCTGTTTTGCGTGCAAGATGCCTATGCATCCAGGTGTTGGCTGTTTCAACAAGCCAATTGTATGCTTTACTTGCCTGAAACCGGGACACAAGTCATTTGTATGTCCTGAAAGGAAGATGATAGCTTCTCCACCAGCTACATCTGGGAGACCGAAGGGTCGAATTTTCGTCTTGAGTCGCGCTGAGGCCGACGCTCAACCAGACCTGGTGACTGGTACGTTTCAATTTATGAAATCCGTGTTTAATTTTATTAGATACAGGAGCTTCTTGGTCTCTTCCTCAGCCTCGTTTTCCTTTTTCGCCTTCGTTTTTTTCATCTTATCTTAATCTTTAATAATGCTTCCTAATGTTCCTTGTATCATGTTTTTTTTTTTATCCCTACTCTCTGGAGAGGTAGTCCTTTTAGCTATTATAAGGGTTAGTAGAGGTGTTTTGAAGGAGGTTCGAATATGATATCTAACCATCCTATGGAGCTAGTTTTGTGGTTAAATGATTATGGAAAATGGAGAATAAGTTTAGGAAGAAACTATCCTAGTGGTTTTAAATTAAGAAATCTTGAAGTTGCAATATCTTTTTGAGGATCGAAATAAGCTGAATGATAGTGGTAGTTATGGTTAGGAAGTTGAGTGATTTTTTATTTATTTACTTGGGAATTGGTAGTCGTTAAATGATGGACCCTAGCGGGGATAATACTTTGTGGAATTGGGATTGGATGATACAACGGGAGGAATATTGTCATAAGCGGAAACCGATGTATTGAGTGTTGAAGGAGCTAAATGAATTGATTTACGGTCGCATGGCCTATGATTGGCAAAAGTTAAGTGAAATGATATTGGGTGACTAATCTCTTTTGAGGAATTGTGTTTTAACTTTTGAAGGTGAGAAAGTTAATTGTTAATAACTTAAGATAATGAATTTTGGAATAAATTGGATCCAAGGATTTCATCGTAAGTCTCCGTTACTTGGGGTTGTTAGCGGCATTGTTTCCCAAATTATAAATATTTTGATGGTGGTTTCCAATAAAAGTTTTGATGGAGCTAAGAAGATTATAGTTCGTAATAAATCTTTCATGGGTTGTTCGTTATGGAGCTTACTGTACCGATGGACCTTAGAAGATTCTAATTGAATTGGAATAATTGGAAGTTATTACTCGAGGTGTCATGTTTATGAAATATTTTGGTAGGAAGCTGATGATTGAAATGGTAGAGGATAATTGCTATCTTTTGAGGACTAGTTTATTTGTACAGGTAGTATTGTTGAGTTACGATAGACATTCGAATTGTCATAGATGAAAGTTAGTATGGTAATGCATTCCTCTCTTTTCTCTCTTTCTTTTCGATTTATTCTTTCGAATATTTCGTTCCTTCTATCAATTATCTTCTCATGATTGATAGATTATTAGAAACTTTAGTTAGAATTTTTAGGTATAGATAGTAGTGTTATTACATTTACTATAGAATTTTTGAACTAATCATGTGTAGAAATGTTTTATAATTTCAAGTATTTTTACCGTCAAGGAGTGTTGAGACTCGTTATTGGAGACGTTCGATAACTAGTTTTTTCATTAATTGACGCGAAAGTGTATCTTTTGAGTCTTTGACTTGGACGATGAGGTTTTTGACCGCGGACGAGAACCTTCCGTTCCATTGATAAGATCCTATCAATATATTACAAGTATATTTTTAACAGTTTTGAAATAGACCTACATATATGTTACGTTCTTTCTCCTAAGTTTCGAGGACGAAACTTTTTAAAAGGAGGGGTGATTGTAACAACCCGAAAAGTACCCGATTTTTCTAGTAAAAATATTTACTAACACTTTTCAGTAGAACTTAAGTTTTTAAAATAGAAATTTTCGTTCGGAGTCGTATTTTGAAATTCCGCGTTCGTATTTGGAATTTTTGAGGAATTTCATGAAAAGACCGTTTTTCATCATCTTTGACTTTCCTTGACTTTTTAAAAGTCGTCATTGACTTTTTCTTGACTTTTAAGTCGTTCTAAACTTTTCTTGACTTTTAAGTCATTTTTGAATTTTCTCAACTTTTAAGTCGACTTTGACTTCCGTTGACTTTTCCCGACTCGCCTTGCAAGTTTGAAGACCGAAATTTTATAAAAAAAATAATATTTTTTTGATTTATTTTTATTTAGATTTATTATGATTTATCATAATTTAATATAATTATTTTGAATTTATTTGGAATTTAAAGAATAACTTATACGGTTTTTAATCGAAAGTCATTTAACTATTCCCGACGCATCGAAAAGCGCGCAACAAAATTGAAACTCGACTTTGGCATGAGTCACACGCCCATGTCATCGTTTTCCACTCACAACTAGATATTTTATTTGTTTTGATTAAACAAATCATAATATCTAGATATTTATTAACTTTATCGATCCGTTAACGAAAATTACGCAAATCGATAAATCAGACCCGATTGCTTATCAAGCCACACGGCTCCATCTCCTCTTTTTGTCCTTGATATTTTCTTTCTTTTCATTTTAATAACATAATATCTTGATATTTGTTGTAATTAACTTTATCGTTAATTATATTTAATCGTTTACCGTAAAATAATTATTAAACGCGAGTCAATTACGGAGCAACAATTTCAAAACTCGACATCCACTTTGGCCTATATGTACACGGCTCAACACACCCCACTTGACTCACAAACAACTTTTCATTTTACAACAAATCAAATAAAGATCAAAATATCACTTTCTTTGATCGTTCTTCGTGTTCTTCGTCGTTCATCCATTGTTCTTCATCGTTCTTGAGCAAATCCTTCATAAAACCTTCATTTCTTAATTAAATCCATCCTAATTTATATTTCTAGACTCTCCTCTTCGCTCCTCATCTTCACGTATGGTTTAATTTCAATTCCGTCAAAATCGTTTTCAAGACTTTAATTATGGAAAATCATATTTTAAGTTCTAATACTGTTTTCTTGTCATTTCTTATAGGGGAAGATTTTGAAGACGAGTTTGGTGACTCGTATATCTTAGGAGAAGACTAGAAGACGGGTTTCTTAGTTCTTAGTTCTTATTATTTTGGTGCTACTTGATTTTAGCTAGCTAAGGTAACGATTCCGAGTTACTCGACGATATAATGTCACATAGCTTTGGTTTTCTTTAGTTTTTGGTTCATCTTTGTTTTTGGTTCATGTTTTTATGATTTGTGGATTTTTAGTAGTAATATGATAAGGAGTTGTTTTTATCATGTTGGATGAATTTTGATGATTTTTATTAAGTTAAGATTTTTATGTTGTCTAGGAAATTTTAATATGTTTAGTGTTCTTGGATATATTTTGTATGATTTATTTAAAACCATGATTTTTGTATGATTGATGATTATTTTGGTTGTTAAAAATGGATGTTGTTAATTAAAAACATGTTAGAATTTATTTGGAATTGGGGTTGTTGAGCCATGTAGTTGGCCGTGGGTGGTGGTGGCTGAACCGGGCGGTTCAGGCTGGTCAGACCGGTCCAGGCCGGTCCAGCCGGTCTGGGTTGGTCATTGGTGGGTCCGGGTTTTGGTCTTTGGGTTGTGGCGATGTTTGATTGTTTAATTGTTGTTTGGACGGGTTTTAATTATGTTAAGCATGCGGGAAAATATTAGAAGTCGGTTTTAGAAAAGTTAAATCAAAACAGCCCATTTGTAGCCAAAACAGCCGTGGGGCCCAGTCCAGGCCCATGTGGGGTCCGGCCCAACTCAGCCCGTGGGTCCCACTTTGGGACTTGTGACGGTTTTTTGAGTTATCGTCATTTTTATCGTGTTTTGTAATATTTAGCAAGTGGGAAATTTTAATAAGTAAATTATTTAATTAAAAGTATTTTTTTCATAAAATTATTATTTCTCACATGTTAGAAATTATAATACAAGATCGTAGTTTAATTTGATAGCCTTTAAGTCAAGCGGGGGGTTACGTAAGATTTAATAATTCACATGTTAGAAGTTTTTATTAAATAACATGTAATGAATATGTTGATTTTATGTTCAAGTCTATGTGGAATAGACTCTGTTTCTAGCCGGTTTGACCAAACGGGTTTGGTCAAACTAAGATCTAGTCAGCCCCGTTTTGACTGATGACCCGTCGCGGGACTCGGGTCGGGGATTTGTCTTCAGGTAAGGTTTTATTTAATGAATGAATGAATGAGCCTTAGTAGATAGGAGGCGATATGATATTTGAATATGATTTATATGCAATTAGTCACATGATAGGAAGTTTTTCCCGTGACGGTTTAATTGTATGATATATGTCGTGTTGACTAAGTACCCATAGAGAATTATGATTATATGGCGTCTTGACCATTCTAATTCTAAATGAGTATCTTGGACCATGACATTGATAGGCCTTACTATCTTTACCGAGCATATGGAGTTTACAGCTTGATAGCTTTTGTGTCACTGGCTTGGGCCTTTTGATACCAAGCCGGGGGCATGGCTGCCGATTTCATTTTAGGAATGGAGCCAGCTTAAGTACTAGCCATCTCTGCTTAGGGGGTCGCCTAGTAGAGTTTCTCATGTACGGTTATGTCATGGGACGGGGAATGGAATAGCTGTTGTCGCTAGGTCTGATCATTCTAGGACTAGGATGTTTTCCTACCTTGTGGTATAGCCTCGAGTTACAGATGACTATTGACGGTTCTAAGAACTTATGCCTGTTTGTAGAAGTATTGGTCTTTCATTTTTGTATGATTCTATGAGTTCTAGAAGGTGAGATGCAAGCCGGCTAGGATTGATAGAGTTTGGATTACTGATTGTTAACTGATTCACCTGATTACGTGTTGATTAGGGTTTGAGTGTATCACGGCCATGTTTCTGAGAGGAACCTCTGAGCTAGCATACCAGCTTCCCTACCTCGAGTTATAGTTTATTATCGGTTTCACATGATAGCTTTCACATGATAGGTTATATGTTAGTTAATTGTTTCATAACATGAAAAACATATCCTATATGTTTAAGTTTTGTATTTTTCCTATACATTGCTTTTATGTTATTCATGTTTCATTAAACTCGACATTTCGTGGCTGGGAGGACTCGGAGTTACTCCCCACTGACTGTGGCTTCCGTGTTTATATTTAATGCGGTCGAACAGGTGGTGAATGCATATTTTGGGTACATGGACGAGCTAGCGAGTGAAGTATTACCTTGGACCTATATTCGGTTCATAGTTTGTATATTATTATACACTAGTTTATTTCCGTATTTTTACGGGAGATATGTCTCCCGTCTTGTATATTTCGTTTGTAGAATATTATTTCCTTTTGTAATGAACCTTTTTATTTCAGACACCTTCATTATGTATTCAAATTATTTTTTTTCTTTCCGCAAATTTGAGGGTGTCACAACATGTATCAAGAAGATCCAGACTTTGCAGAAGATTGGTTAGCACAGAAAGAGGGAACAAGAACCATTGATTCACCCTACACTTTGCAAAATGGATTCTTGTTTAAAGGAAACAAGCTGTGTGTTCCCAGAGGATCTTATAGGAACCTATTGATCAAGGAGGTACATGGGAGTGGCCTTGGAGGACACTTTGGGGTTCAGAAAACTGTGGACATACTACAAGATCAATTCCACTGGCCTAAAATGATGGGAGAGGTTCAAATAGTGCTCAGAAGGTGTGGAGTTTGCCAAAAGGCCAAGAGTTCTTTCCAAGCAGGACCTTACACTCCCCTACCAGTCCCATGTAGGCCTTGGGAGGATGTAAGTATGGATTTCATAATGGCATTACCTAGGACAGCAAGAGGGAAGGATTCTATCATGGTGGTTGTGGATAGGTTCAGTAAAATGGCACATTTCATTGCTTGCAAGAAGACTGAAGATGCTGTGAGTGTAGCAGAGCTATACCTTGATGAGGTGGTAAGGTTGCATGGGGTTCCAAGGACCATTGTGTCTGACAGAGACACAAAGTTTATGAGCCATTTCTGGAGAACATTGTGGAAGCTGCTTAACACTAGGTTGTTGTTTAGTACCTCCCATCACCCTCAAACTGATGGCCAAACTGAGGTGACTAACAAGACCTTGGGAAGAATCTTGAGGTGTATAGTCAGCAAATCTCTCAAGGATTGGGACTTAAAGTTGGCTCAAGCAGAGTTCTCTTTCAATAGAGCTCCCTCAGCAGCCACAGGCCACTCCCCCTTTGAAGTGGTCTATGGTACTAACCCCTTAATGCCTTTGAGTTTGTCTAATGTGTGCAGGTCAGAGGTCCACTATGATGCCAAGAAGAGGGTGGAACAAATGCTAAAACTCCATGAATCAGTCAGAAAGCAAATTGAGAAAGCCAATGATCTATACAAAAAGAATGCCAAGGTTCCTAAGACCAAGAAAGACTTTGCACCAGGAGACCTAGTATGGATCAACCTAAGGAAAGAAAGGTTCCCTTCCAAGAGAAAGAACAAGCTAGAGCCCAGGGCAGATGGTCCTTTTCAAGTCACAGAGAAGATAGGTCCCAATGGCTACAAAATTGATCTACCAGGAGAGTATGCAGTCCATGGAACATTCAATGTGGGAGATCTCAGTCCCTTCTATGAAGACTCTGAGGGGGAAGAAGACACAGGCTTGAGGTCAAGCCCTTTTCAACCTGGGGAGGCTGCAACAAGAGCTCACCCAAAGGGTCTTGATGATCAAACCACATACAAGACAAGCTTGACCCCTCAGATGGAAGCTCGAGTTACAAGGTCTAAACAACAAGTTATGACAAGTCAAGAACAACCCAAGCCAAGCCACCCCAATGAAGAAGACAGTCCAAGACTCAACAACCCATGCCAAACCCCAATACAACCCACATTACCCACACAAGACAGACAAAAAAACCTTCAGGCACAGACAGACCAATTCACAAACCCTGTATCTAGGAGGTACACCAGAGCATCCCAACCACCCCCACCATGGCCTACCATCAAGCCAACCCATTAAGCTACAAGTTTGCCCAGGACAAACCCTTTTGAAGTCTAGTAAAAATTCATGAAACAGACACCCCAAGTTAGAGTCCAGCAAACAACTAAAAACAGAGAAGGTACATGTCAGATTGTGGCTTCCTTTTGTTTAAGTCAACTTGTCATCGTCCAAGGCAGGTCTTATCTAAGTTATAATAAGAATAGAGAGTCCCAAGGAGCAGCAACACACCCAGGCAAGGCAGCAAGACAACAAGAGCAACAGATTTCCATTTCAGGAAAAATCCAAAACTGCTTTATTTGCTTTTGTTCAGTCTGTTTTTCTTTTGTGTCTTGTGTCTGTTCTTATTAGTTGTTGAGCTCGTCCTATTGTGAGGCTCTTAATTAGTGTCAGTAGAAGTAGTTTAGATCCTAAGCTAGCCCTTGGATGATCTATACATCCAATGGCTCACAAGATATCAACCTCTCTATATAAAGGGGTCTTGTATGACTGTTGTAGGCAGACTTTTATGAATGAATGAATTAAACTTTGAGAAATCACTCAATGTTATCAAACTTGTGCTAAGAGCTGTAGTTTGAAGCAAGCCTGATACACCTCCCAGGTGTTTGATCAGTGCCTTGTATTGTGAGCTAAGTTATACCTGTGCTTTGCTGTGGTTTAACTTACTTGCTGTTGAGGTTAGTCTAGGGTGTTTGTGCTTTGCTGTAACACTTGAAACTGTCTCTAAAACCAGTCTTGAATCCTTTTTCTCTTGTGCCATGCTGTAGAGGATTGTATCCAAGTCATATCCTTTGAATCTTTCAGTTAAACAACTCACAATCTCTAAAACAACATCCCTTGTTACTTGATATTGTTTTCAGTTTGAGTCAAACTAATCAAATCACTTAAAACTTGTGAACCTTAGTAGTTTACACTCCACTTAGGGTTTAAGTTTGAACATATATGAAGCTCTAGATAGCATGACAACTCATAATAAGTTGTTTTACTAATCAATAGAGAATTTTCAATGATATTCAGACTAGGAAAATATAAACTACAATCTATTATAAATACTTTTCCTGTAAAATATTATTCAAATCTTTATTCAAAACAGCTTAAAGGATTAAAACAGCCGCACCAATTTTCACAGCTCCAAGGTTATAGTAGAACCACTTATAACCTTGAGCTTGACATGTAAGGTTATAGTTAAAACAACTACAACTCTAATTCACAAAATTACTATTGAAAAATACCGTTTATTGGATGACGACCTATACTACATATCTTCACGGAGATCTTCAGTATGTAGATCATCACTTCATTCGAATCTTAAGCTCTTCATTTTGAGCTCTGAAAGCTTCTATAATACCTTTATCTTCAATCTTGAGCTTCCCAAGGTTATGGGTCAAATACGTATAACCTTGCAGTACCTTTGCTTCACAAATCATCAAGGTTATAGTTAAACAAGCTATAACTTCAAATTCCAACCACACTTCATACTTTATCTAACAAAGATTAAACAACCAATTACAAGCACAAGCTTATACATTATAGAATCAAATAAGTCATTATCAAAACCAATCATATAACTATATATGGTTTAAGAAATATTAATTATCGCTCGCGTATGACGGATTATCCATTGCTATCAGGTAGGGATTATCCTAATCAACTTATATACTGCCATGTTGTGTTAAATTGTGTGATTTTAATTGAGATGATGATGCGATAGTTGTTGTATGGGAATTGTGATGAGAATAACATGCTTGACATAGTTACATATGGTGATGAGATTCATATGAATGAGAATGGCATATTGATATTGATCTTTAATATTAGATATGAAATACCGATCTGCGGATCGAGGAGTAAGTTAGGCGCCAAGGGGGAAATCATATTGTATTTGTATTGTTATAAATACCGATCTGCGGATCAAGGAGGAATTTAGGCGCCAAGGGGGAAACTATATTGCATTTACATTGTTCTTATAAATACTGATTTGCAGATCAAGGATGAAGTTAGGAGCTAAGGAGGAATGATCATGGTGCCGACTTGCGAGTCGAGGAGGGTGTAGAAGTCGGGGAATGATCTTGCATCTTACATCTTGCATCTTGCAACTTGCATCTTGCATTGTTTATTATGCTATGTTGTAGTGTATGATATTTTCCTACTCAACCTTTGGTTGACGTGTGTGCTTTTTTTTGCGTCAAATTCTATTTCAACTCTGTGATGAACCAATTGATATTTCCGGCAAATGGGGAGCAGTGAGTCAAGCAGGTAATGGTTGTTAGCTTTGGATGATGTTGTGGGATGCGGGACGAGACGAGTTAGAGGAGTTGGACTAGTTGATATATTTATTAGAGTTATTATTAATTTATTAGAATTTCGCATATTAATAATCTAGTACTTTGAGTTAATAATGATTTGAGATGTAAGACTTTAATTCAAGGTTTGACACAGTTTGAGACAATGATGTAATTATATTTAAAGTACCTGTTATTGTGATCTTTGTTAGTATTTGCCTTAGGAAAATGAGATGGTAACAATCCTATTTAATCAGGAATGTCTTGCTAAAGGCTTTTGGTTATAGGTGTTACAGTCATGTATGCATATGCTGTGTTATTAAGTTTTTTGAGGCATTTGACGTGTGTAATATCATAATTCATGCGCCATATATAAATACGAGTCTATATATATTGTGGAAACTGCAAATTGAGTGAAGATATATTTAGTCACTACGAATGAATGTTACCGCCCTTCTCTTTTCAACCTTCCCTGACCTTCTGTGGAACATCAACATATGATAATAATAAAAATTATTTTTACATGCATGTTAAACAAGTGGCTAAATTAAATGATAGTTAATCGTGTATTAGAGAAGAAGATTGGAGAGAACTATTAGAAGACTATGCACTCCTTAGCTTTTATTGACTAATCGTATAAATATAAGTTAAAGATTATATTCTAAGCTAGAATAAAGGAATTAATTGGCTACAAATTGCATATATATTTTCATATATTCCATCACTCTTTCGCAATTGAAACGGGAGGTTGATGGACGTTGAGACTGTCACAAAATCTACAAAATGAACTATGGACGTTCTTTACTAGAAGATGGCGGTAATCTAGTAGCGAGATGGAATATGACAAACACGAACTTCTGGACGTTCCACCTTCTCACAAACAAAGTGGATATCCTTTTCTATATGTTTTGTTCGTTGATGTTACACGATACTTCCCTGTGAGTACGATGAATTGAAGGATAACCAAAAAACACTCACGAACTAGACTAACGTTGTAATTTACGATTAGTTGTTGAGGGGATTAAGGGATTTAAAACCTAAAAAATCAAACACTCCAAAAATATTAAATGTTGAATTGTCATATTGAGAGCGATTGAAAGATGAATTGTGATGGTGATTGATAGTATAACACTTTAATTGAGAGAACGTTTAAAAGAAGAATTGTCGAGCGTGATACCAAAAAGAAACACGTATCGACGCATGAATTAAGGGAGTACGAACAACATTATAGAAAAGCGAATTTTGCATTTTGCTTTACCATTTTGAAAGGATGTGTTAGGATAATATTAGGCGAAAAGCCAAACTACGATTATCACACTACAAGAAACAACTTATTTACCGACCGCTTCTTATAATGGTTGGTAAATATAAATAGCGGTTGATCCATTCGGAATATAAATATCTGTCGGTAAAATACCGACTGACTGGGAATCCGTGGGTAGACGCGATTGGCATCTTTTTACCGACCGTTTTTTTGTGTCGGTCGGTAGAAGCGATTTGCTTGATACGATTTGGAGGGGTTCACCGGTGAAGGTCGGATTACCATATGGGATGCACATCATTGTTAAGGAATATGGACGTGTGATTTTAAACGATAATTTTCTTTTGACAAACTTGTTATTCGTTCCAAATTTGACCTGCGATTTAATTTCCATAAGCCAATTACTTGAAGAAAATAACTAAGTTGTAATATTTTATTTAGATTATTTTGTTATATAGGACCAATCTACGAGGATGCAGATTGGACGAAGCATTGAGACGAGGTTTACTCCATCTAGTAGTATTTTACCTTCTATTTCATCTTTAATTGGGAATAATTTAGTTTGGAATCCGCTATCTATTTTTTATTCTTGTTGCTGTGCCAACCAAACACGATCTAATTTTAAGGTTCACTAATAAAAGAAGCAGTGTTTTATTTGCCTTAGTTAATTGCGATATTTGGGTAACCATTGCTAACGACCATTGTAGAGAAGTATGGGTAATGCGAGATATGGGAGAAGCAACTGACTTATTGATCAATTTTTCCAAAATGACTCATAATCAATTTCAAAACGAGTCAAAATAGTCCAAGTGATAATATATGGAACAGAGTACCATTCAGGAACATTAAAAATATATTATAATGAGACTGGAATTATTTATTAAACCAGTAACATTGACACCCCACAAAAAAATGGAAGAGTAGAGTTGAAGCATAGACACAAATTAGAAAAATCCAGAGCATTATATTTCCAAGCCAACCTACCATTAGAATTATGGGGGAATGTATACAAGCGGAAGCTTGCTTGATAAATAGGACACCTACACGAATTCTTGATGGTTGTACTCTCAATGAAATATTGTATGGCAAGAAACCGAGTCTTGATAACCTTTGCATGTTCGGTTGTCTTTGTTATGCTCATAATAAAGACAAACCGAAAAAATTTGGCAAACGGTTATGCATGTTCATTGGATATATTCAAGAGAGAAAGGATGGCGTGTATATGATTTTACCAAAAAAAAATTTTTTTTGGTGCCAAGAGATATTATTTTTCATGAACACGTCTCCCCTGCCCCAAATGGGCATGGTTGAGTCCTAGTGTGAATTGAGCATGAGTAACTAGATTCTGAATGATTTCGAACAACCTTTCTTTGACAAGACAAGGAAGGGCGTAATGAAGGGATGAGGAGTGTAGTACCGGGAAACTTTTGAAAGTATGGGTGATACGCATGAAGAAAATGTCCCCAACGAAGCGGTTGTGGAAACCATAAAGGAGTTGTGGCTGATGTCAATGAAGAGATAGGGGAAAGACTTGGTCGAGGTGCTCATGACGCAAGTTGGAGCCGTATTAGAAGAAGGACTATTTTTACAAGTCTACGAGAAAGGTATTCGACTCGTTATCTAATAGCTAATTATATTACGACAAGTTGTTTATCTTTGAATCATATGTGTTTTCTTGATGCAATTAATGCTATAAAAGAGCCCAAGAGTTATATTGTGGCAGCAAAGAACATTGAGTGGCGAAAGGCTATGGCTAAGGAAAGAGAAGCACTCGAACAAACATGGTAAATGGAAGGTAGTTAATTTGCGAAAAAGAAAATATCCTATCGGGTGCAAATGAGTATACAAAGTAAAATACAAAGCAGATGGGACTATCGAACGTTACAAAACGAGATTAGTAATCCAAGAATTCACACAAGTTGAAGGTGTCGATTATCATCAGACATTTACCCCGGTAGCCAAGATGATGAGTGTGCGATGTTTGTTAGCTGTAGTTGTGGTCAATAATTAATTGATTACTCAATTGGATATAAATAATACTTTTCTTCATGGAAATCTAAGCGGCGAAGTGTATATGCAATTTCCACAAGGCTTTGAGGCACAATGATCGAACAAGGTTTGCAAGCTCCTCAAATCATTGTACGGTTTGAAACATGCATCGCGTAGCTGGTTTGCTAAATAAATGACATACATGAAAGGGTATGGTTTTATACAATCAGTGGCAGACTATTCGTTTTTCACATAACACAAAGGGAACAATTTTGTTGGTGATTTAATCTATGTCGACGATATGTTAGTTCTAGGTAATATGGAGGAAGCAAGCACTCTTTTAAAGGCTTTTCTACATACATGCTTCATAGTTAAAGACCTTGGACGCCTAAATTATTTCTTGGGAATCAAAGTAGCAATCAGACCAATGGGTCTCTTCCTCAGTCAAATAAAATATGCGATGAAATCTTCACAGAAGCGAGAACGGAATGAGCTCGACCACTCGACATTCCTATGAAGCAGAATCATAAGTTGGCGTTAGCACAAGGCTATGGGCTCAAGGATCCAACGAAGTACAGACAAATAGTTGGACACCTCTTGTATTTGACTATTACACATCCTGATTTAGTATACGCCGTCCATATCCTATCTCAATTTGTCCATTAGCCGAGAAAAGAACATTTTGACGCAGCCCTACAAGTGGTGCGCTATGTTAAGGGTAGTCTGACCAAGGGAATTATGTTGAGTAGAATTTCGAGTCTTGAATTGAAAGGCTACTGAGATTCAGATTGGGAATGTTGCCCTTTGACAAAAAGATCATTGACGGGATATTTCATTGCCATCAGAGGTTCACAAATTTTGTGGAAGGCTAATAAGCAAAATACGGTCGCAAGATCGTTAGCTGAGGCAAAATATCGAGTCACGGCCGCGTTAACGAGTGACCTACTTTGCTTAAAGAATTTTCTTAGCTCACCTGGAGTCCCACATGCCCGACCAATGAAGATGTTTTGCGATAATCAAGCGGCTCCTCATATTACCTAAAATCCCGTCTTTCATGACAAAATGAAGAAAATAGAAATTGATTGTCATTTTATACGTCACCATCTTCTTGCCAATATTGTCTCGACTTCTCACGTGCGAAGTAAAGAGCAGATTGCAAATTTGTTCACAAAGGCGGTTGGACGAGAAGCTTTCATTTATTTGCAATTCAAGTTGGGCATCGGTTTGCCGAGTGCTTGAACTTGTGGGCGAGTGTAAAAGATATTATTTGTAATATTGTAATATATTAGATATTTTATGGTGTATAATTTGATTACCTTAATTGTAGGAGAACAATTAGGAAGGTAGCTTGGTTTGTGTAAGTATATAAATTATACGGTTGTAACATCTTATGACTCATTCGATAAATTATCAATTAACCATATTCATATCATCGAAGTTTTCAGATTACAAGTGGAGTGATCAATGTCATTACTTACCACGTATGGAAGGAGAAGAATCAAAGATGCTTTGAGCAAAGTATGACACGACTTGAGCTTACTACCAGGAACATTCATCAAGAGATCCTTACTAGACAAACAAGAATGATGAACTTGGCTACGAATGATAAAAGATGAGGCTGGTTTGATGAGATTAATAAAAGGTGAATGTTTAGACTTAACAAAGATTGGGGATGTATCAAGTTTTGAAATTAATGGAAGCAAATAAAAGAAAAAGATAGGAATTAATTGGAGGAAGAAGGTGAAAAAATTACAACTGTAAATGACCAAGGAAGATGATCAAGATTGGTATAGAAAATAAAGGGGAATAGGCAAATGGAGGGAATTTGGTAGAGTAAATTGTTAATCTGACTTAAGTTAAAGGAGTGACTAGTTGGACAAGTTGCCCTTCGCTTAAGGCAATTAGAATTAAATGATGGCATAGTTAGGAATTTTCCGAGTTATTGCAAAGTTGAGATTATTTTGAACATAGCCTGATGTGGGATGATATAGAACTCTAAAGTCTCTATTTGGAAAAATTTTAGAACATGATAGACCACTAGACCAGAAACTAACATAGTTTGAAATTACGGTTTAGATTAAAATACTTATACCTATAGTCAGACTAAAAGTAATCAATATAATGTTTGTGATCGTGACAAGCTTGTCAAAAATGAAAAGAAAAAATTGGAAGGATATTATGAAACCTCACAAGTTTGTTTCTATAACAAAAGCACACTTGTGGTAACAGTTAAGGGTAAGACAAAGACACACTTTCATCTTTTTCCAGTAAGGGATTATACTTTAAAAAAATCCAATTAAGGACTATATTACACATTCCGTTAACTTCCCCGTTAACACAAGTGACAGTCTTTAATAAATACAGGCTAAGTTAAAAGCCAATTAACGGACATAATTCTTGCTGATTCGGTTCTCTATCTTTTGTGTGATGAACTGATGATCATGATAAACACAACACTGACCCCTCAATGTTATTGCAATTTCATTATTAGAACCTAATTAAGAAATAATTTGCAATATTTGTCATCAATAGTTGGAATTTGGAAATTTGGAATGACTGGCTTGGATTTTGAAACGACAATTAGCTTTCGAGTTTTCCACGAGGAATGATACTATATATGTACTTTATTGCCCATTATTCTTAGAAAGATTAGGAGGATTTTGGATTAACTCTACTAATATTAAGGGTTTGTGTTTAATTTCCCAAGGGTTTTATCGTTCTTTGGTTGTGTTTTAATTTGGTAATTTTGTTTGGGTAGTGATATTGTGTAGTTTGTCACTTTGTTGTACATCAAATTGGGTTGGGTTTATGAATTGTACTTCCTTTTATTTGCTTTCATGGCATGCATAAATACATTCATTTGACTGTGTTTCGTTCTCATCAACACTTGTTTCAGAAACTTGTTAATACTATGCTAACAGCAAAGTTAATGGAAAGTTAACGGAATGTATAATCCCTTAGCTGGAAAAATAATGAAAGTTTGGGTCCTTGTCTAATTAGTTATACCGATCAATATCTTTTGGCCAAATTGCTCAATTCCATAAAAGCACGTACAACCATAGTTCACATAATCACATCCAATTCCAAAACAATGTGACAGAAGGACACAATGCAATCATGTCGTTATGTCCACTCCTTTAACTAACAACTGTTATATTGACAAAATTAGTGTCAAAAAGTTGAATTATCTTAAGTGATTCGATGTTAACTTGTTAGGTTCGTACTGTGCTCTTCTGTCATGTTCTTAGTGATTAGCCCCAACGACTAATCAGGATAGCTACACCCATCACTTTCCTTCCCTAACAAATATCATACTTCGGGTCGACCCCATTTGCCTCTCACAAAGGAGCAAGTGGGGGGACAAGTGGGGGCACTATTAGCCTCCCACTTGCATCTCTATTTGCCCTTTCTAAAAGGGGTTTGACTCGTCTTAAAAGAGAATTTGTATAGCCTATAAGGTACAAACATCCCCAATTGACTGCACATAATCACCCACACAACTTTTATCAATCTCTCATAAAATACATATATACTTTTTAATTATCTATTGAATTTTTTATGGGTGCTATTTTTACAACAATAACTATTAATATGAATGGAAAAAGTATTAATTAATCTTTTCACAAAGAGAAACGAAGAAAGGTAAAGAAAAACCGGTACTATAACTTAAAAAACATGTAATTACCAGTTTAGAAGTAGACTTTCTTTTCTTTTAAAAAAACCTCGGTATATTCTAAATAATTTCTACAAAACGACGACATAGAAAATCACCCTTGACATAAGTGGTTCAGTTATGCTAATCTTTTGATCACATAAGATATCAGAAATATGTACATGTCCTATATCAGAACCAAAAGGAACATGCAGATTACCCTATATAGCTATAGCCTATAGATTATGTTTTTGTTACATATTGCCTAATGTGCCTTTTATTTTCGTTTTAAGGAAATTATACACTTTTGAAATTACTATATACACCCAGTGTTAGCATTATGTGTGATTATCTTATACGAATAGTTTAGGGACTTAGATACTACGGAGTATGTGATTATATTTACTAAGATCATTTCTGTATCATTTCTGTAGTGACTTAAGAAAGAGGGGCTCTATATGGAATTCCCTTTCTCCTCCTTTTGGTGCTTCTGAAATTATTAAGAGATGTTTGAGTGGGTGTTGGAGTAAAGCTTTGTACCACATTGTTGTTGTTCATCACCTCCTCTCTAGTGGTGGTGCTACTTGTGGTGCATGAATCCTCAGACTCCGACCCGAATGATTTCCGTTTGTTTTTCTTCTCAAAATTCTTTGATGTCCCAACAATCTGGAGAATCATACAATTCCATAATCAAATATTGGAATCCAATCAATGAATTAGGCAACATACCAAAAAACAACTTCACCCCCAATTGTATAGCATTTGATGCTTTTCTATTAAAATGCTTGAGTAATGAGTACCCATTCCAAAATAGGTTGATTTATCGTCAAGAATGCAATCAATACCATTTCGATGCGATTCTTTAACAATGCTCGAGTACCCATTTGCGAATTAGGTAGATTTAGTATCAACAATGCAACCAAATCAATTTTGATGAGTATCCATTTACAATTTAGGTAGATATAGTATCAGCAATGCAATCAATCCCATTTCTATACATTTCTGTAACAATGCTTGAGGACCCATGTGCAATTCAGGTAGATTTAGTATAAAAAATACAACCAATTCAATTGTGATGCATTTCTATGATGCTGCCTGTTAGCAGTAAAAAACAATCAAAGAGCAATTAAGATATGAAGGTAAGTGAATAAAATGACTGACCTTACAGCCAAGGGAACAGAAAAGACAGTCATCGACGAGGCTGCGTTCACAAACTTGACAAGTATGGGTGACGCCTTTACCAGGCCTAGATTGAGGCCTTTCATTCAAGAACACTACCTTTGCACCGTTTATAATGTAGGTCTGAATCCCTCTTATGTCCAACTCTTTCGGTATATCCGACATCCTTACCACATCATTGTACGATGACCTACGAATCTGTCGACCATTCGAAACAAATTCAATTTCGACAAGTTTTCGATTAGACCGTCAACATATATACGAAATACTCAATGGATTTAATATTTACATTTACTTAATTATGGTAATTGGTGAAAATCTCAAGAACCAATAACTGGTTAATGCAAAGCAGGGTTTAGTACAAGTCAACATTGTTAAGGCTAACAAGTAAAAAGACATAGGCAGTAATAATGCTTGGAAAGCAAGAAATGCTCAACCACTACATACTTTATTTTCCAAGACATTGGAAGAGGAAATTTTGGTTACAAAGAAAAAGGTGTCTTTTTCAAAATTAGCTTGAAATTTTGATTAGAGTACTAAAATTAACTGCAAAAAAGTAAATCTTTGATAATCCCATCCCATTCCAGGAAATGAAACAACCATTTCAACAAAAAATTCAGAAAACATACATTTTTAAAGAAATTGATAAAACGGAAAATGAGATGGCGCCACTAAAACAAGGTAAAAATGAAGCAAAAGAAAATGTAAAGTTGAAATCTTTGAGATGGCAAAAGTAAAGTATACCTGAATAGAAGAGTGGTTTGGATGATTCTCAAGGCAAAGTGAGCAAAGAGCATCATTCACACAAGTTAAGCAATACATATTACATTCATTCTTATGATAATCTGGATGATTCTTGCATTGAACAAAGAACTTCCCACGTAATAACGGCTTCAACCATGGCGGACAATTATTGAAATCTTCATCACTCGGTCCTCTTCTTTTTCCCTGTTTTTTTTTTCAAGCTAATAGTTAAAAAAACCCCACATTATGTAATGAATAATTGAATTAACTAAAGTTAATGTTGAAAAAAATGTACCATTAGCGGATGATGATTCTTATGTTTGGTTTTAGAAGAAGTGGATTGTTGTTCAATTATAGCCAGCTTAAAAAGCAGAGGAAACAGAGTGTATAATATAAAAGAGAGGGAGAAAGTAGGGGGTGGAAGCTCTTTGGAGAGAGAAAGAGAAATGAGGTTTAATTAATACGGAGTATTATGAAAGGAATATAAAGCGAGAAGATGGTAATTGGGATTTGGCGGTATATATGGCTAATTGTGTTTAGTTCGTTTAGGTGACATTGAGTCGGTTTCAATTTCAATCGGTGATTTTGAGTCTCTCTCTTTTTCGGTCCACTTTCAAACTTCCGAACGGGATTATAGGGTTGGGATTATTTGCTCGGGTCTGTTGGGCCAAGTCGAGTTGTTTAATGGCGAGTCTTATAATATGTGTTGTTATCAAGTTATTAGGGGTAATGGTTACTTTGTTACAATAACTGTTCGAATTGGATTGGATAAGGTCTTGTTTGATTGGATATGGTCGGGTCAATTATGTATGTGAGCTAAGGTCCTCTATTCGGGCAAATCAATTTTTCAAGTCTGATTAAGTTGTATTATTTCTAGTCTTATGTCACTCATCATCCAGTTTTGAAAAGGTAAGAGTCGGTTTAGGTTTGTGGAATCAGACTAAATGAACAAGGTCAAATTATTATAGATATAGTTATTTGGACCCATTCAGGTTTGTTAGGCTTGTATTGTTACCAACCTACCTAGCTTTGTTAGGGTTAGATGTCAGGACATTTTATACTATTATAAGTAGACCTGTCAAATGGGTCGAGCGGGTCAGGTTCCGGGTCGAATACGGGTCGAATCTTACGGATCTCGGGTCAGGTTAGGGTCATAATACGGGCCACGAAAAAGTGTAGGACGACTTTTATTTTATCTGCCGCAAAATCATACTTTTTAAAATTAAATAATATTTAATATTAATAATATAGTCATATTCATTACTTATCACACTTATATTTAAAAATTTAAAAATTAAATTTTAAATAATTATCTTATTATTTTATCCTATAAAAGTTATATAAAATTAATTTTTAAATTAATTGTTTTAATTAAAATATTAAAATAATTATTTTCAATTTATTATTTCAAATATAATATTAAACTATTAATATTATAATAAAATTCTTCATCTAACTTTGACCCATCAGGTGGAACGCGCCGGGTCGGGTTCAACCCTAAAAATAACAGGTCATTTTGGATTCGGGTGATTTTGGATCGCGGGTCAAGATTTACGGATCTTTGACCCTAAAATACCGGGTCGGCCCAAGTTTTGACATCTCTCATTGGAAGGGAAATAACCATGTTTATGCTCTTATTTGAAGAATAATAGTTACTCCCTTCATATCTTATTGAAATTCCCAGTTTTTTAAATTTTTGATATTGTTTTATAATACCGGTGCGAAAATTTTATCAGAGTCAAATATTAAATAGTGGATTGCAAAGGCAGAGCTTCGGTTTATGCAAACCTAGAAAAGATACGTTTTCTACAAGGAAGTACTAAAAAATGAACCGACCTCCTTTTCATTTCATTTTCGTGATCTTTGGTCTTATCTAATTTATTTTTTCTAATATTCTACTGTATACGTAATAAACAGTGACGCAAAAGCAATGAAGTTCGCCAACTTATAGTATCTCTTTCGCTGGAGAGACAATATAGTTGGTTAGAATTTCAATTATTGGCACTTAGCCTACGAACTCATACGTTAAAATGGAGAATAATTGATAAATTGGACCCACTATCGAGTTAATGATGAGCTCCATGGGACAATGGCGGATGGAGGGTGGGTATACTGCATACTCTTAAATCGACTCCTACGCACTGGCGATTTTAGGTTTTGAGATGACAAAATTGCTTAAGACCGCCCTAAATTACTTAAATCACGCTTAAGAATTACCTTTTCGCCCATAACAAATTAAAATCCAATGTATCACTCACACTTTCCTTTTATCTACATAAATCGATAATTGTAATGTGAACAGCAAATAATGAGGATTGTTAGGACAAAAAATTGACTGACTTAAAACGAAAAAAATTTGAAACGGCCATAAGTCTATAACTTTGTGCTCGGGTTTCCGTTTGCGACGATTTTTGTTCGAATCGCTTATTTCGACGAGACATGCAATGAAAAAGAAAAATTTGTGATATGGTCTATTCGTGTAAAAACACACATATTGGCCTACGCCGGTTCATGTGGTTTACAAGAACAAGCCATGGCCAATTGGTGTGCATTACACGAACTGGCCATGGATGGTCCATTTGAACCACATGAACTCGCATATGCCAATTTGTGTGTTTTACACGGATGGATCATGCCACAATTTATTTTCCATTACATTCGTCTCATCTGAATAAACGATTTGATAAAACAAATCGCCGAAAACGGACACCGAGCACAAAGTTATGAATGTTATTAATTATCTAACTACTTCCCTCGCTATTAACATAATTATAATGTTGATTGTTAAAACTTTAAAGCTATTCGGCAATCCAATCGTTTTGAAATTGATTTACTTCACTATTGTAGGTTGATTATTTTGTAATCCGTAAAAAGGTACTAAGATAATTAATCGAGAATGGTGAACGTAGGTTTCAATTTGTGAAATAAACCACTTCAAAATTCCTCGGGCCATTCGCATTTATCCCTTTATTTCTTTTAGTTTGTGCTTACGTTGACAAGTAGTTAAGTTAGTTGAATCAATAAATTCACACTAATAATTACATACATATGATATACGATTAATTTAGACCGCTTACCCTCTTTATTCTTGTGCATTTTGACACGGTTATAACGTCGGTTTACTTGCATTTTACCCCCTATTTCATGCGCTCACATATTACAAATTCCCGTCTCATTTTGTTGGGAATAGGCCAAGAAAGAGGCGAGACGGGATGAGGAGAAAGAAATTGTCACATCATATGAAGCATGGAGGAAAGAAGAGAAGAAAAGAGGAGGAAGCGGCCCCAGTAAGCTTGTCCACTGGCGGGCAGCCAACCGGCCGGGAGCACCACCCTTCCCCATGGAAGACGAAAATGAGAAGAGACGGGTGGTGTACTCAGTGCCGGCCGCCGGCCGGTCCACCGGCACCCACACCTTACCCCACGGGGAAGAAGATGAGAAAAAGAGGGAAGAAGAAACTCCATGACACCGTCCGGCAACCGGTACAGCGGCCGGGAGCAACGCATTCCCTGCAAAAGTCGACAAAAGGAGAAGTTTGGAGTCTCCTGCCAGAAGGCCGGCGGGGAGCTCCCTTATCCCAAATTCTGATTTTTACACAAAAGACGCTCGGTTTCGCTGCCGGCCGCTGATCCGCCGGCAGAGACCCCCCTTCATCGGATTTCTTGATTATTTTGTTCTTTCTTCCTTATTTTTGAGACCTAATCTAAGGGGATAGTATAAATACCCATTCTTAACCCATTTTTTACACTATATTCTAGACAGAGAACCTTGGTATTTAGCTAGTAAAATTTCATAATTAGTACCATCTCCCCTTAATTAGTCATAATCACTCCACATTTCTACTTAGTCATTCTTAGATCTTCTTTTAGTTTATAATGAAAATTTGGGTTGTAATTTGAAGACTTGAGGAGACTCTTCTTCTATTTATAAATCCAAGTTTGCAACTTTCATACATGTTTGGTATAATTCTCATTAATTTCATTTACTTGTCAAATTACATCTTCATGCTTTCTTAACTAGTTTATATTTATGAACAAGTATTCTTCCATTTACTTCATGTCAAAGTCTTTACCTTTAATGTTTGTTTTCATTATCATGTGTGAGTAACATATTACTAAGGTATATGGGGGAACTTGTGTTGGTTCATGGTTTGATTATGGTATTTGGTATATGGGGAACTTTGTTTTGTGCACACAAGGTGTTTGATGAAATGCTTAAAAGAGTAATTTGAGTAATTTTTATATCTATTTGCTAGTTTGAGCGAGATCTTGGACTTTTATTGAGTTGTGTGTGTATATTGAATGTTAATGAGGCGGTTAGGGCGAGAACCTGACCAAACCTTAGGCTAGAGACTGTCTCACACTGAGAGGTAGTGGATACTTACCTAGGGACCGTCTTACACCGAGAGGTCGTAGACCTACGTTGATTCACCATTAGACCAACCTTAACCTCTACCATAATTGACCTTGTCCTACATTAGTGAACCCGAATACCTTAGTCTTTCCAATTATTGTTTGAACTTCTAGATTTCTTGCTTAACTTTAGTTAGTATTAGTCACAAATCAACTTGCTTCTAGTTAGGACTAAACTAGAGTCTATTACACCGTCTTAAAGCCATAATTCTGCCCCTTAGGATTCGACCCTTGCAATACTCTACGATCATATCGTACACTTGCGAGGTAAAAAAATAAAAATGTACCTAGTTTTTGGCGCCGTTGCCGGGGACGGAAAATATTGGATAGGATTATTTAATCGATTTTAGGCTTAATTCATTTGTTTGTTTGATTTTCCCCCTTGTCCTAGTGCATTTGTCCATTAGGGCTATTTGATCTTTGTTTAAGTGTATGAGTAGGTGCTACATTGGACCTCTTTTCCCGCTTGATCAAGAGATCGAGAAGACATTCCGGGCAAGAAGAAGACAAGGACTTGCCTCCTTAAGAAGATCTCTTGCCAATGTTACCTTACCAAACATACAATTTTCCGTAATTTATTCGTCAACTACTCAAATTCCCTCCACTTCCTAACCATCCTCTTCCACCTTATCACAACTTATCGTACCAACAAACCACTCTCCAATCACCTCTCCCATAAATTCACCCACTCACTCACAAGATACCAACAAAATCCACTCACCAAGAACACCAAATACCCCAATTTCACCATGACAAAACTTTTTGAACCACGATATGGCGGACCAACCTATGGGATACTACAATAGGCCAGACCCTAATCGGTCTTGCTCAGCCATTACCTATGGAGCCATTGCTCGATACACTTTTGAGCTCCGTCATCATGTGACTTCTTTCATCCAACAAGATAGTTTTCATGGGTCAAAGAATGAAGATGCTAATGAGTACTTAGTGGGTTTCAAGGAGAAAGTGGGTACAATCAAGCGTAATGGCATCACCAAAAATCACATTCTACTCATGCTATTATGTTTCTCCTTGAAAGACAATGAAAATCTCAATACTCATGCATCTTACAGTGGTTCATCATCTAGTTTTTCGTTTTGATTTTAGGATTTTTGGGAGCCATCTTTTAATTAGCTTGTCCGGATCGTAGCAAGCTCAATACCAATGATCTATTCCTCTTGGCTATTGTTGAGCCAGGATAAATCCTTACATGACTTATCAATCATCATTCTGACAAAAGCCTGGGAGGGGAATACATGATAGGAAAAACTGCATTAGTATCAAGGTACCATCCATGAGAGGTGCACCAGGATAGGGACGTCGCAATGGCATGGTCATCACAAAGTCTAAATCATTGTATGTTACAAGTATTGGGCACGTGATAGAATGACAAACCACAAAAGTAGTTCCTATTCGTATGGAAGACCAAGTCATCAACAAGTGAAGGTTAACAACTAACCCTAGAAGAAGACGGAAGAGGTAGCATAGGAAAGAATTAGTAGTTACCCATGTTTATAGGCATGTTGCCTATAAACGTGCAACGACTATAAACGACTAGAAAGAGATTGGATACAAGAGATTAAGAGGATATAAGTAGTAGAGGAGAAATCAACAAAGGACACAATAACACAACTACGTATCTTTACTTGCTCATTTTATTCTTATACACAAAAGCAAAAGCTTCAACTGTGTCTTCATCTGGAAAAGCTTCCGATTCCTCGCCCTAGATCCGGGCCTAAGACTGCTTAGGACAGTACTGTAAAGGCAGGAATGGAACCCGGCTTCTCCAAAGAATAAATTATCTCAACCGATATCAGCCATCAATGTACTCGATCAATATTCAAATATTAGGAAACCCTCTCCTGTCTTGGTGCTCGTGGTTTTTTCCCATCCAAGGGTTTTTCCACGTATAAGTTATGAGACGAGCTTGGGTGGTGGATGTCTTGGGTGTTATGTATAATAGGTTCTATGGACACTTCCGACTGACCATGGTCGTCCCTACTAGGTAAGGCTAGTGATAGCCCCGTATCAGTATCATACCCCAACACCATGTTTCATTTGAGGTTTCCTTATTAGTTTTTGGATATCCTAAAATTTGAGAGTTGGTTTGGGTTGTTTCACTTGTGGAGGCATATCTAAGACCAAAAGCAAGGACTAGATCCTCTTAATAAAAAATATTCATTGCCTCTTTGTCAAGGCGACTAAACCACCACTTGGCTTTCCCACCAAGTGAGAAGGGGAATAGTGTTTCTCTAATTTCGTTTTGAGTGACCCCATCTTACTTAATGGTTCGGCATAATTCACAAAAATTTAGGATACGGTGTTTTGGGTTTTCTGTAGGCTCCCCACTACATTTGTGTTTTTCTATTAAGGTAAGGAAAGTTGTATGAACCTTTTGGTGGCCTTTTGAAAGGGCGAAACTTTTTTATTGGTCCTTGTCCTCGAAATTCACCATTTTTAGAGTACCTATACTAAAGAAACAATTAGTTTATGTATGAAATGGTCCTCAAGTTTCAAGATGTTACTTAAGGAAAAAGTGAAGCTAGATTTAAAATCGACTTATTACAAAAATCAAAACCGTGCTCCACGGCAACGACGCCAAGCTTTGATGGGCAGAGTCGCATATCCAATTCAAAGATAAATTTACCTTTGGACTAGGCTAACAGCATATGAATGTATTAGGGAAGTAAGGGGTCGATCTCGGGGAGACAGGAGATATATTGTAAAAGGCTATGGTTGATTTTTATTTAGCACGATTAATTGGAGGTGGTTTGTCACTTTAATGTGTAAATATAAATAAATATGATAGAAAAAAACAATTAAACTAAGAAGTGAAAGTGAATTCAAATACTAGAAATTAAATAAAGGAAAATGGTCTAGGGAATGAGATTTCACATATAATCTAATTTTACCTAGTATTGTTAATCATGTTTCTAATAATGTTCAAATTACCCAAGTCTCACATGGTACACTCCTTTCGGATAATACTGACTATATGACGAATCCTAGCGTTCTTTCGTTTCTTACTAGGTCGTTAAACTACTATTTTCAGTCCTACTATTTATCCCGACTTTCGTTCTTATAATAGATGACAGCACATATAAACATTTAATCATGTCCACTAATCAAAGTTTGTCATAGGGATTAGGCAAAGAAGTAGAGAAAATATAAGCAATAATGTTTTAATCAAAATAACAATTCTAGAATATAATTAAACTTTTATACAAACCCATCCCTAGTACAAAATTACATATCCATTATTAACAAGAAAATCAAAACTACAACTACTAGATTCAAGAGTACTAACATGATATAACTTCAACGATAATAACCATAATGAAGATGAAGATTAAAAACATAAATAACAAGGTCTAAAGTTAAGTGATAACATCATAAGATGAGAAATTTATTCAGTCTAATTATGGTGATAGATATTAACACATTAATCAAAAGTGAAATGTAAATTGCATAACTGAAAACAAGATAAAGTAAAGCCTAAGATTAGAAATGACCAAAGAAGTTTAGGCAATGAGAAATGTAGATAAAAAGTTGGATACCTTATAAGAACAATATAACAAAAGCAAAAAAATAACTAGAATCTAAGAACTAAGACCTATTCTAAGAACAACTACAATACTTTTTTTTGTAATTTCTTGGTGATAAGAAGAGAAGAGTTGATCATGTGTGTGATGGTTTGATGATAAAAATGAGGTGATAGAGCCCTCTTTTTATAGCTACATAAGGATGTCGGATCATAAATCCCCATCAATATAGCCATACATATAGCAATAAAGATAGGGGATGTGTAAATCCGATAGGGGATGTGTTCTCCGTCCTTAATAACTTCATTGATTTCTTGGTTTGACTTTCATTGATTTTCATGTCCCCTACAGTATAGAAGATAGTGCTAGGGGACGCGGAATCTCTTCATTTTGAGCCTTCGTTTGATCAAATTCCTTCTTCAGGATGAGCCAATGCTACCATGCTACCATGCTACTATCATTTTGACCACGACTTGCTTCTCATAGCTCCCAGTGTTGGGATAGTTCTAAAATAGTAGGAAAAGCCGAATTAAGAAACCGCTATATTTCCTATAAGACAACACAAAGCACGCAAAGCTACTACAACACGGGATTAGCTCACAAAATCACTATAAAAAGTGGAAATAACATGTAAAACCGAGCCAAGTGATCAGGGGATAAAATCACATAAATATTACACTTATCAGAGTGTCAAAGAGAGAATTGTAAGTTTAAATTATTTTA